>MJUU01011259.1:58000-86741 GCA_002080025.1 Modiolus philippinarum
TTGATTCCTTGCACGAACGAACGAACGCGTTTATCGTGCAGACGAACCATCAACGCAAACGAACGGAAAACGATACACGAACGAACCAAAAACGATACACGAACGAACGGAAAACGAAAAACGAACGATAAAAAAGACAAGTTAAACGAATCAAGGGGTGTAGTTTTGTCTAAAGGTTAGAAAATGACATTAAAAAATCAAATACCTAACAGACCTTTCAAAAACATGTATACCCCACTGACCGGGTGACGGGTGCTGTTAACAGTACATGCTTACCCTTCCGGAGCACCTGATGTCACTCTCAGTTTCGCTTGAGTTCACAATGTCAGTCCTGATGTTTTATAGGATGTAGTTCAAAGTGGCATACTATCAGCTCCTTTATGCAAATTATTTATCAAAAATTGCTCTTGGAACTCAAATAGCCTCTAATTTTAGTGAATTCGTGAACTAATTTACCGAGTTCCAATCCTTATTTAAAAACAATTGATGTAACTTTAAAATATGCAAATCAATATATTACAAATGCGTCAAAGTTGTCACGTGATAAAAGTAACATTCGGATATTTTCTTTTAAGTTCTGCGTATTTGACCGGAAAATGTATGGTAAAAAACGTGTCTTTTCCGTGAATGCTTTTGAACTTAATTTTATCACGTGACAATTTCAATATTCAAAATAGCACCAGGGGGGCATTCGATTGGCCTGTGAATTGTGTGATGGACGTGCAGAACAGCAAACGAGTGATTCGGAACACCTGTACTGCACAGTTCCGTCTGTACCGAATAGAAAGATGGTGTGAGTGGAACAGTCACGTGACCAAGATGGAATCCAAATGTTTTGATTTGAACATTTTGCAAGTTTTTGACAAATAAAAATTACTTTCTTGATTGTTATAAGTAGAAAATTGATTAATAACATATATTTATTGATGTCAACAACTCTCTGAATGTGAGCGAAGGGTTTCAGTGCTATTAAAATAAAGAAATTTAAAAGGGTGTACTACACAGTTAGAACATGAATAAAGTTCCGTGGAACAGGTCCTTAAAAGAAAGACACCAGTTTAGCATTTTCTGATCCTTTTCACATCATAATTTGCATTATGGGCACAGTAAAACCCAAAGTATTGTATAAAATAACGTAAATGTGACAATATATTTTTCATCTACTGTTTAATTTCAGATATATTTCCCGCCTTTTGTCTTCCATCATAGAAAGCGCGACTTCCTGTTTTGTGACATTCGATTCGTCTGTGCAGAACACTCTGTACTGCACATGTTCTGCACAGACAATCGAGCGCGACCCAAGTCAATGAGTAGAGATACACTTGAACTTTGAATTAGGCATAGAAGGGATTTTTCATCTTTGAGGCACTTGAAACTTTGATAAAATTGAAGGAAATAGTTCCATTTTCTACCGGTAGTTGTTTTTATTCATGCACAGGCGACACCCAGTCAAAATTCCACCGCATCCAAATTTGAAGCAATCCAACGATTTTAAATAATTCTACCGCATCCAAATTTGAAGCAATCCAACGATTTTAAATAAGGGATCATTCTGTCACAAAGCAAAAAGAAAAATATATAAAAGATCAGTTAAAAATAACATAGGATGATTGAAGTAGCTTTGTCAATGACAGTTGATTCGGTACATAGATAACCACAAGACAGAAAACAGGACGGCAAAAAAGGATGAAAATTGCTCTAAGTCTACATGAAAATCTGAAAATATTGAAAAAAATCAAACGAGTCTAAACTTTGACGCTTACCCAGGTCTAACCCCTTAAATGAACTGTGGTAAATGAAACGAATATTGAAGATCTAAGACACCTACTGGACCAGCATCCAAGATTATCATCCAGCACAGCGATGCTGGACCAAAAACCGAACTTTTGAAAAATATCGAAAGTGACGAATTTAATCGGAAATATTTCAGAGTGAGTTTCTCGGTTGTTATCATATGAAATGTTATTAAACATGCATCAATACTCATACAAATACTACGTAAAAGTCTTGTAGAATATGACGTAGAATGACGTCAGCATAATATATCTTGAACGCTTGGCGTATTTCTTTCAGATGTAACAATGTAGATGAAGAACAACAATAAAAGCGTTGTTCCTTTGCTTGTTTTTTACCATGTATTTGTAGAGTCTTTGTCTCATGTGCATTTACTCCATATCCTTTCATTCACCACATACGATAATCTCAACAATTCAATTCAAATAATGTTTATTGGTGAAATAACCAAAGGAATCGGACAACCAGCTAGGTCTATATAAATCATCTCTCACAAAAGATGGTATAAAAAGAGCAAATAGAACAAATATATTTAAATGATGATCAATACTAAAAAGATGGGGGGAGGGGGGCGACACAGTATGGTATTTTTAAAATCAGATAAAATCTCAACAATTATAGAATTTCAATGAAAATCAATGATCAAAATAACAGATTTTACGAATCATATTGTTATTTTCCAGCACTGCATTATCGAAAACCAGGTCAATGTCTCACAATTCATTTTCAAAGTGTGTTTTATTTGTCAGTACGAACTGACTCTTGGTAAGTAAAAATGGATAATATATTCAACGCTTTGATTTGGTACCAGACAATCCTTTTAATTATTTAGAGAAGACTTTCAACAGCTAATTCCGTGACTAACATAGCCGATGTAAGACGCCTTAAGTAAGCATTATAACAATATATGTTGTGACAAAAACTTCATTATGAAAGCTGTGAAAAAAGAAATTTACATTCCAACCTAGACATTATGTCTGTATAATATGATTCGTACATCGACGAGGTTTATTGGAGGCAATCTTCCTTCATTATTTTCCTACTCCAAACATTTTTCATGTTCTTCTCTAAATAGATGTCAACCAATAAATAAATCTGTTTTCAAAATATCATTTGTTGTAAAGATATTTGGATCCTTGGTTTACGATGGATTCATTTTTACGTTAATCACTACGAGACACTTTTTTAAACTACTTATTCATATTTGAATACAGTATGTAGTAAATTATTAGTAAAAAGAACCTACTCTGTAACCTCAAATATCCAGAAAATGGCCTTCCTGTTACTTTCCCAAAATGCGAATATAATGCATTAAAATAAATAAAATAGAATTATATCAACTGAATTAACACAGCAAACAAGAAAAGGCCGACTGTCAGCCTTTGGAAACGAAATTGAATATGATCGACCTGTCATGGTGTGTGTAGTAACTCCGTTCAGTTGCAAATCCAGGAATTTTTTCAGCATATATATAAGTTTTAAAAACATGCTGCTCACAAAATAAACAAAACATAAAAATAATAATGATAATAAAATAAAATAATAATAATAATAAACAAAAACCAGAGGCTCCGTAGATCCACTTATCGCTAATAAGTGATTCTCCACAAATTTTCATGATTGTTAAGAAAAAGGTTATATTATCCATAACAAGCACTTTCAAACTACATTTGAGGAATAAAAATTGAACAGAGCTTCCCATTAATAGAATATTTTAACATGATTTCATTATATATATATTGCTGAAATCAAACATGACATGTCGCGGAATGCCTTTTCCGTATTTCAACTTATTTTTTCGGATTTTATGACAACCAAAATCTCCACTTTCCGTCACAAGCCATTTCAGACCGCCTAAAATTGGGCAGGAGTTCATGATATAATCTATGCAATACATATTGCTTAAATCATTAACTTGTTAAAAAATTACCTAATTTGGAATATTGTTAGTTTCTTTTTTAAATTTTAAGATTTAATTTTGACTTATCATTCTATCAAGGTTTATTGAAAGCTTTGCAAGTCTATGACTTCTTCATATGAAGTTTATTGCATATTTTTTTTTTGAATTATCACTTTTCATAACTTTTTTTTAAGTAACAGACACCCCAGACAGTGTGTTGATGTACAAGTGTACATACTCTTTGATGTCTGGTACAAGTTGTAATACTAAGTATTGTAAAGAATATTTGTGCATGAGCAATTAAACTTCAGCATACAGCTTTGTTCGTTTAAATCATACCAAACATGTGATTTATTAGGCTTTAAAATGTTGACAATTCTAAAATTGCTCAATTTAAATTCAAACCCATTTTAGTTTTTAATTGTATAAATCTATAACTTGGTTCCAACATTCCTGTCAAGTATGGTGGAATAACAAAATACCAAAATTACTGTAAATTTGGTTTCTGCATATGGCTATTTCGACAACTTATGTCTCTTCAGTGCAGATTAAATCAAAACATTTGGAAGACATTAACCAAAACTTTTTTTATATCCGAAAAAGACAAATAACCAAAAAGATCTACCAGTAAATAAAAGGTCGAATTCAGCTGTGGACAGAGCTATGTACAAGAGGGAGATTTTCAAAATGTCTAAATTTAGAATTTCAGGTTTGCAAATGTGTTTATGTGTCATCGGGTAAAAAAACATGGATGTAGCGTTGCTCGACATCTAACAATGAATTCCGCTCAAACCGATGATCGGGCCGTCTTGAACTTGCTAGGAGGTATGAGTAAAGCTCATTGTTGAAGGCCTCATGGTGACTTCAAGATGAAGAACAACAATAAAAGCGTTGTTCCATTGCTTGCTTTTTACCATGTGCATGTATTTGTAGAGACTTTGTCTAATTTGCATTTACTCCATATCCCTTCGTTGTTCATTTAAGTAGGTTTAGATCACATGCTTAGAATAGAATTTCACCATAGACTCAAAGACATGTTACGTTTTCAAATTCTACCGAGCAAACAAATCATTGTTTTTATAGGAAGACATACTTAATTTAAAAAATGAAGAAAAAAAAACGTTTTTAACACTGAGATCCAAAAGGGGAAGCAGTCGTAGTTTTTGTGTGGGGGTAGTATCAATCTCGACTGACCAAATGTCATTACAATTTGGAGTTGATTGTAAGATTATTTCAATTTTCAAAAATAACCTTGATATTCATTTTGGCGAACGTTCCTCTAGCCATGGATGCTGTACAAAATTATTGTATTAATAAAAAAGTGAAGTGCATCGACATGAGATGGTAGAAATCAAACATTTTCAAGTTAATTATTAACTTTCGATTTTTTATTAAAATGTGATGCAACACTACAATTACATCACCATTTTATCAAACGAAACAAAATGTTCAAAAAGCACTTGAAATAATTGATATCATAATTCCGCATTTACCATTAAAGAGATCTCATTTTCTTGTTAAATATAGTAAATTATCATTACAGCACATTGAAATATTATGTAAGCCATTATCAATGTATCATGTACTTCTTTTTTGCACTTCCATTATTACATAACTCCAGCTCAAAAGTCATTAATCAACACCAATCATAGAACTTTGACACAGTAAGTTTACAACCACGTCACTGGTAACAATATTTATAGTTAGCACTTTTGCTTGTTATCGTTATATGTTAAATGAGAAATCCATTGAATTGACATTTCTATTTGCTTGGTAATTGCAGAACAATGTACAATATTTGGCGAGTCCTAAGAATTGGAGACTTTGATTTATATTTTACTTTCACGATAACAATGCCCTTTTACCAATCTCGGGCTGATAAACAAACATGGGTAATTTGTACCAATTCATATGAACTTGATAAAGTCAACTGTTCACTGAACACAAAGGTTTTCAGTAAGACCATATGTTTTCGGTTCGTCTCGTCAATAATACTATGAAATCAATTTGTTCAACTTTCTGAGTATAGTCAAAGGTTGCTATAATACACTTACTGAATATATTAGACTTAAGTTCCTTAAAATTGGACTGTCTTATAGTATTAATTTTTTATTGTAAAATTACAATCCGACAAGAACCAGCTTGCTTGCGTTCTTCTTTTTTTGCGAAAAAATAGAAAAAAAATTATCGAGCCACTACTCTTGTTGGAACCAACTTTTATTATTCCTTTTCGGTAATTAATTAAATAGTTTGAAAGAATAAATTTTGAAAAAATAAAAAAAAAATAAATAAAAAAAGGAAAGGAAACTGATTACTGTGCCACGGTTTTTGAAGATCTCGATTTCTTTGATACATTAAAGTGCTGAATGACAATGTAGGCGTGGCATTACATAAGTTTTGCCAATAATTTGTAGCAAATACTGAAAATATTTTCTCCGTGAGAACAAAGAAAACTTATACAAATTGGCAATGGATAATAATTAAACCTGCTTGGCTATATAAAATAATGGAAGTTTTCTTTCTGATACGAGAATATTGTTGACAACAATGGGCGAGTCCATTTTCGGAATATCAGGAACAAAACTTGTATTTCTCTTTTTATTAGTAATTATCTAAATCATTTTATAGAACAAATTTTGAAAAGGTAAAGTTAAAGATAAAGGTAAGTTTTATTTAACGTCGAGGAACACAACTTAACAATTAACATAAGCTCAATACGAGCTTTTTAACCGACGGCGAGATTTTTCGACCTGTTGGCACTGATGTCGTTCTCGGACGGTTGCCAGGTTTTGTGAGGGAGGAAAGCCCGATATTCCATTGTGGAAAATCGGTGAAATCCTCGAGCTAGGGTAGGTACCTGGAACTAATGACACATGTGAGGATCGAACCCTAAGCGATGTCAGGCCTCGTGATCTAAAGGTAGCACGGTACAGTTTCTAAACATAGAACTGGTTTTCCCCTTTTGTGTACCCAAGATTCTATAGAGGAGTGAATACTGAAAGCTGAGTTCTGATTGGTTATTAAGTATAATATTCATGTTGTATTTTTTTCAAATAGACAAATTATCTATGATTAAGAAAATATATAAGAAATTTTCATGTGCCCTTTATTAATGGAGATTAAATTTTTTTAGAATTATTGGTAATATGCCCTTCAATGCAACTTAGACCGCAAGTAAACTGACGGGCAGTGCGTACTTTGATTAGAGGCTCTTTAGGGAATTGGTCATGACTATATTTCACTGGTATTTTTTTAAAGTTAAATGGATGCTCTACAAGCGAGCATACTACAATATCTCGGGTGAAAGTTATGAATGGGTGAAAATCTTGAAAATGTTACTATTGTCGCCTATGGAAAAAGAAACTGTACCGTGCTACCTAAAGTCGGGCGCCTTAACCACTCGGCCACCCTGCTCCAACTACAATACAATTTTCAATAAACCGAGAAATTGATTATTGATTTGTAAAAGCAATACTAAAACCCTAACGATATTGCAGATAATGATTTCTTTGTAATCAATTGAGGTGTTGATCGACAAAGTAGGCTAGGCCTAATATACATATTGCCAATATTATTTTCGTATTCGGACAGTACTAAATACTGAGAAAAATGCTCCCAGAGATCAAAATAAAAGATCACAAATTTAAGACTAAATTTATAATAGTAAATGTATTACCAGTAACCTCGGTATTGTTATTTATTACCACTGGGTCGATGCCTCTCCTGTTTGACTGTTAATCCCATAGGATATTCACCAACCCAGTAGCCTCTACTTCCTTGCAGGCCCGAAAACCGATTTTATCTGAAAACTTGCAATATATAAATTTAACATCTTTTGTTTAAAGCTAAGGAGTATCTCCCTCTTGCATAGCTCTGTCCTTAGCTGATTTAGGCTTTCCTATTTAGACGCTATTGGTTATTTAATTTCTAACAGCTTTTACACATATTTCAGTATATTGAATTCCAAATATCTTGATTTGATAAAGATGCACTGAAGAGACATAAGTTGTCGAAATCAGCATAAGCAGAAACTAAATTAACATTAACTTCGGCGTGTTGTTATAATTGTTTCTTTGTGCGAATTTTGTTTGTTAAATTCATGCGCAACATATCTCCTATCATACTTTTGTGCTTACATCTGTTTTGGAAAATTATGCCAAATCATTCATCGTCGTCGCATGCCGCTGCAGATTTAATTTGATTTATTTTTTTTTACTTAAGAAATAATTCAGGCAGGTACATGGTTATTGGAAAAACTATTGGCTCGGCCTTTATATAACAGTCGTTTTCTTCGTCAACTAAGATGAAAAAATAAAAACATTGTTGTTTTTCATCCCTTTTATTCATATTCGCATGTGCGAAATAAATGGTTATCGAGTTTTATATTATGTTAGATATTTTATTGATATTAAGTTCAAAATAACAGAATTGTGATCGCTAAGATACGTTCGTAGCAGACGGACCAAAAACACTACACAAATGAAAAAATATGACTAGACAAGTGATAAACATACAAAAGACTTTGCAGGAACATAAACTTTCATCTAACCTACAATCTAGTGCGTAAAACCATATGAGCTGTCCAATACATTACAATGTTATATACTTGTTCAATAAACGTTGACGGTGACCTCTGTTTAGCCAGTAACTCAATAACAACCTGACACTTACATCGAACAGTTGGTTCATGGTACAGCAAAATACGGAGCTTTCATAAATTAAAGTACTTTTATTACACAAACAAACACAGCAATCTATTAACATCAAACAGCCATTTGATAAGTATATAATCTACACCATACATCTTACTGAACTTTAGTCATGAAATGTCCAAATGAAAATATGCTACACAGTGTCATGAATTTCAGGACTAACTGAACTTTGGATCGAACCTATTTTCTGCAACGAGTCATATATTTTGGTTAGAATTTTAAACTATTTCTGAACGTTAAAGTATTTACAATGATGAAAAACGTCCGTGACTTCAAAGGTTTTCGTTTTGGCATGCTTCAATCAAAAAGATTACCTATACTGATTGAAAAATTCATCCACTACCTAAAGATTTATAACGAAATCTTCTTGGATACATTTAAAGTGTAAATTAGCTCATGTACATACTACCACCTATAAATGATTTTATCAAAAACATTGAAAGGTTTTGTTGAAAATCTCCATTTTATTAACTTAAGGTAGTTGGGGGGGGGGGGCTTTGTTTCTCACATAGAATATTTTGAAAATTTGTACAATAAAACTTAAAGCAATATGATTTATAAGCGATATATAGATTAAACGATTTTCATTGGTTTTCATTTCATTAAACTCTGAATACCGGTTTCCGTTTCTGATTGGACGAACGTTAAATATCGAATAGCGATTTCCGTTTCTCGTTTCTCATTGGCTATGAATAGCGTTTTCGGCTTTAACTCGAATTACCGATACCGATCGGAAAGTATGGGTTTTCGTCGGAAACCCTTAGTTTCCGTTCAATTTCGATCGGAAACTAGGGTTTTCGGCGAAGTACTATGTATACCGATCGGAAATCCCTAGTTAAGATGCGGTATACCGGGTATTTCGCACGAAAACCCCTAGTTTTCGTTCGAAATACTAGGTATACTGCATTTTTGTTACTATCGCGTGCCATAAATATGCTACATGTATAAAGATATGCAAGAAACTAGGGCTCACGGATATGTCAAAAAAGATACAGAGTTCTAAAGATTGGCCAAATTTGGGTCTTTCGCACTTTGTTTACAGTAGAATTATTTGTGAAATAGCTGCAAATCGAGTGAAATATAAAGTCTTTTTCTTCAAATTTTGTCCGAAATTCTTTAAATGCACATTGTAATACCTACGACTGTCTTGATAAAGAGGTTTTTACATATATTTGAAGGTAAATCAATCTGTCAACTTTGTTCAGTGATCCGCAATCTTTAAACTACAAAAATACCATTGATTCTACTTGTCGAGTCCTTAAAAGAATCACTCCTTAAAATGTTACTCTAACAGCAATGAATGACAGTTACTTTCACAATATTGTACGCTATTACAAAATTGTATCTATAAGACTCCACCGATCTTTTTCTATTTTGGGGGGGGGGGAATTTTCCGGGAAATCGACAAGCTGGATCAGTTAAATCACAACTTATTACATAAAATCAGAAACCTAATGAACATCTGTCAGAACAGACAGCTCCAACGCCACCTAAACATCCCAGATTAACTTAAGCAGACTTCATCAACATCACCAACCTTAATCATATAACTTAATAGCACTACAAAAGTCAAATTGTCTGAATTTACCAATTTTTGTCTGAAAAATACTAGACACTCTTTATTGTCTGAAATATATTTAAAAATTCTCAACTTTGAATTTTCTTAATTATTTCTTAAAAAGTCACGACACTATTCTTAATTGTCTCTCGAAAGTATGAAATAAGTCTGATTGCGTCTTTACACATTCTCGACAGTTTGAACCGAGAATGAATTTGTCTCGACACATTCTTAACTGTATGAACATTGTCTGAAATAGTCTCAACTTATTTATGATGGTCTGAATTTGTCTAGATATATTCTCGACAGTGTGAACAGAGTTTGAATATGTCTCGACATATTTTTAACAATTTAAACAATGTCTGAATATGTCTCGACATATTCTTGATAGTTTGAACAGTGTCTGAATATGTCTCGACATATTCACTATATAAAATGGTCTGATACAGTTTGGATTGTATGAAGACAAATAAAAGAACAATTTGATTTAATTTACATGTACAAGATAAATTTCTGATGAAATTGATGAAATTGCAAATTCTAAATAAATAAGAATAGAAATTATTTTTTTTTTCAGTAATAAAATTTTAAAAACTTATAAAAAAGGGGTTCTTGCTGCCAACTCATACCATTAAATATATGTGCAATATATTAGTGCAATAGGTATTGACCCCTCTAATGTATTTATCCAGAGGGCCAAAGTCACAACCTAAATCAGCCAAAATACTCAATAAGGAAAATAAAAACATACTATGCACAAGTAACATATACTCACCAAATTATTAACCATTTGATATGTCTCTGCCACTTGATGTGCAGTAAAATGATGCTTTTATCTGCTTTTTTATATACGAGTATTTAATCTGTCTTAGAAAATCACTGTAGCCAGCACGTAAAAATACCTTGCTAGAATTAAGGCAATGTACAGATTAATTTCGCTATAAAATGATCCTCCGTCTGGGCAAGTAATCATATGGGAGGTAATAGCTCATTGCGCATATGCAGAACCTACATTAACAGTAACTTCGGTATTGTGTTATTTTTTACCACTGGGCCGATGCCTCTGCTGGTGGACTGTTAGTCCCCGCGGGTATTCACCAACCCAGTAGTCAGTACTTCGGTGCTGACCCGAAAACCGATTTTATTTTAAAATTTGCAATATCTAAATTTTACAAAACTGTGTTTAAATCTAAGGAGTATCTCCCTCATGCATAGCTCTGTCTTTTGGCTTTCCCTTTTTGATCCTTTTGGTTACTTGTTCTCTATCAGCATTAAATGTATTTCGGTTTATGGACTTCCAAATGTTTCGATTTTATCTGCACTCATGAGACATAAGTTGTCGAAATGCGCATATGCAGAACCTAAATTAACAGTAACTTAGGTATTGCGTTATTTAGCACATATCTATATTTTAGGTCTGTTACTACCCAAACTGAATGAAGTGTCAACATCTCTGCTCATACTATTCCTGAATAGTTTGATCATCGTTTCAAGTGTATTATTTAATCCCCATACCCTAAATTTTAATTAAATTAAAAAATATAGAACTTATTAAGTAAGAAGTCTCGGAAGGGTATCTGAATTATTTGTCCCAACAAGGACATTGAGTAAGCAGTTTGTATGGTCAATTTAAAATCTTAACAGCAGAAATTTAAAGACAACTGCAGTAGTTCTTAGATTTCCCTCCTTATTAGTTTGTTAATAAAATTTTTCAAATACCAAAAGAATTCAGGGAGGGGGTCTTCCTACAAATGACATGCATTAAATTTATGAATGCGGGATTGGGAAACAATTTAACAGCATTACCAAATAAGGAGAACTGATGAGTCTTTAAAAGTATTAGATTTGTATATTCTATAAATAATGTGACACTACTTGTATATTGCACTTCTACAATAAAATTTCTAGGAAGGTTTATCTGAGGGTGTATCGGTTTGGTTTCCTCACCGTTCATTGAAGATCTTATGGTTGCTTTGAGTTGTTATTACTCCCCTTTGGGTCCTTGTCTCTTTGATACATTCCCCGTTTCCCTTCTATTTCCTATTATCTGAGACAATATCACTTTCCTATGACAACCTATGTTGATTGGAGGTGTTTTTAGTTCACCTCAACGAAGTACTTTCGGCCTCCGCGTCCATGTCTACGTCTTCGTTCGCGATTAGGTATATATCTTGGTAACTATGAAGGGTAGGATCATCAAACTTTGCATACAGATGCATCTTGGGCTATCTCACAGCCTGCAAGAAAATTATGTCCCTTTGACCTATATTTTTGGCTTGATAGGCTTTCATTTAATTTTAGGTCTGAGTTGATATCTCAGTAACTGTACATGGCAGGATCATCAAACCTTGCTGTCCATGCATCTTTGGCGATAGGTCATCATCCAGGCAAAATTAGGTTACTTTGACTTATATTTTCCCCATGATCGACTTATATTCAAGTTAACGTCCAAGTTCAGATCTGAGTAGTTGCACATGATAGGATCATCTACCCTTGCAGGTAGGTCAGCATCCAGGCTACATATGGCCACTTTGACCTATATTTTCCGCATGATTGACTTGTTTTCAAGTTTACATCCGAGTTAAGATCAAAGTGACTATACATGGTAAGATCATATAACCTTGCATGCGCATGCGTCTCTGACAGAAGGTCAGCATCCAGGCATAATAAGGTCATTTTGACCTATATTTTCCTCATGATCGTGTTGCATTCAAGTTTAAGTTCGAGTTCAGAACTAAGTAGCTGTGAATGGTAAGATCATCTAAATTTTGTATGTATCCATCAGGGATGTTAGTTCAGCACCCTGGCAAAATTTGGTTGCTGGTTCAATTAGCCATAACCAGGCGAACTTTGTAATCGTTGATTACCTATGTTTAATGTATTTATTCCTGTTTACATGTAGTCTAAATCTGAGAGTTGATCGCAGAAAAAAATGAAAATATAACCTAAGCAAATTTTATATGTCTTTATATAATTCAGGAAAAAAATCATATCAAAAAGGGTATGTTTTATCCATGGATAGAGATAATTACTAAGATAAATGTTGACAACACAATTAATCTGTACTTGCATTTTTGTGAAGATAATTAAAATACATGCAAGTATATGTATGACGCAAATGAACTTTAAAAGAGTTTGTAATTTACCAGGAAACACCACAAAATAGACCATACATTAACATTTTCGCATAATAATAAGTAGGTATGTACTTCATAAATTGAATTTTTTAGCAGCAATTGTGTTTTTTAAAACATTTCTTAAAAACACCTTGAAATGTTGACAATCCAAGAGAAACTGAAGAAACCATAAATTTTTTCCAATGCTTTTTTAATGTTTTTATATCGCCTTATTTATTTGATGCCTTATTAGTTTAATACAGACCTTTTCATTATGGTTTTATGACATTATTTAAAATAAAATGTTTTTATTTATAACATAAATACTAAATATGAATGTATGAAAGGGTGATATTACATAATTGTAGAAATGCAACACAATTCTAGCAAAATCAGCTAAGAATACAGTTTAAAACAGACAAGAAAAATAATTAAAAAAATAGATAACAAAAGAAAATTTTTCAAAAGGTCAGAAAATTCCAATATCTATACAAAATTAAGAATATCGCCAACATGTCGAGAAATTTCTAGCAAAATTAAGAACATCAAGAACATGTCGAGAAATTTCAGACAAAATGCAGATTGTTAAGAATGTTGAGAATTTCATCAAGAATTTTTCATGCAAATTCAGACTGTCGAGAATGTGTCGAGAAAATTTAAGACAAAATTAATACAATTTAGAATTTGTCGAGAAAAATTAAGCACAAAATCAGACATTAAAGAATGTCGAGTATTTTTTTCAGACAAAAATTGGTAAATTCAGACAATTTGACTTTTGTAGTGTAGTACCTGCAAGTAAGAATACAAGAATGCAAGTTTATTTACCAAATATAGGCCCATGAGGGGCAATGACAGCACAAATAATGATTATTACATAAATGAGCATAATACTAAAAACACAATTTATATATCATACAGTAGATATATATTATTGATAATAAGATCAGTCAAAAAACATATATTATTACAGTATAACTATTCTAAAGGCTAAGTTAAATCAGACTCCAAGAGAAAGATGTAGCACGATAGCCGGTAATTTCTTTTACCGCCCCCCGGGTTCTAAAGCTGCAACCGCCGGCGGCGAAGCCTTGGCTTGTTTAAAATTTTACGATGTGTTTTAAAGAACGGTTGTTTGTTATAACTGTTTATGAAATGCAAATAAGATCAGAGAAAAGTATTCTGCATAGCAACGTCAGAAAGTTCACAAGACATTTGCGTCAATTGTTCACGAGGACCGGCAAAGTAAATTCTATCCATTGAAATATATGTTAGTTATTTAAAAAACTGGAAATATCCAAGTGATATAAAACCTAAGGTTATGAGTAAACGTTTGCATTCTGCGATGAGAAAATTTGCTCATTTGGATATGCATGCATATTCATGAGATTGCAAAAAGACAAGTTTGTGCGTAACTAGCAGTATGTCTGCTACTTGCCTTACAAGTACTTGTAAATAACAGAATAAACATTTATACAATGAGTGAAAATGACTTTTCGACACTCTTTCCTTTCTACAACATGTAATGATATGCGACAATAAGTCGCGTCATGATCAGTCGAACTTTATCTTCATCATCATCCTAATTCTGTAATTCGTAAACTTTTAAATCAGGGCTTCCAAAAATGCAGATTAATAGTTTTTCTGAAGAAATTTATTGGACGATATCCAGATTTGATTGATAAATATTCAATTCCTATTTCCAATTTTATTGAAGACGGTTTTGTTTAAGTTTTGGCTTCTTCCCTGATGTTTCTCTTTTTGCCACTTTAGTGTGTTTTGTTCACCGAGCGACAAAAACATTTTACCTGTATGACACTAGGCTTGTATATCGAACGACAAAAACATTTCACCTATGTGAGAAAAATTCTAGGTTTTGACAGGAGGCACACCACTAATTCGGCCTCCCATTGACTCGTATTTTAAATTCCAGGATTTCAAAAATTCACATAAAATAGAAATGAATTTTCCCAGGTGCGGGAACTTGTTATTCCGTTAACAGATCACCAACACGATAAAATAAATACATTTAAACCATATGTTGTATGTCAAATAAGAAAATGAAATTGAATTGAAACGTTCCGGTTATTTTTGTACATAGTCGCAACAGAGAATTTTCGGTATTTGGTCGTATTTCATTCGATCCGTTCTAGCTTGTTACGCAACTTAATCATGTTTTTTTTCAACTGTTCTTTGCTCTCCGTCATTCACCTAGAAATATTCTATGATCTTGCTGATTATAACATGTATCAATTGGCTGCAGTCACTTCAAATTAAAAGGCACTATTTTTTATAGTACTATTTTTGAGGTCTGTCAAACATTGGCGTATTGAAATAGTGTATTTCCCCCTGACAATATTATTGCTTTGACATTTAACACAATCTGGACACACAGAAGCTATAGTTAGTCATCATATAAGCGGGAAGTTGATGCATCATTAAACCTGGTTTAACCCACCATTTTATTTATAAAATGCCCGTTCCAAGTCGGGAGTATGACGGCTTACCAAAAATGTTCTGTGTTGGATTGTGTTTCCCCGATTTAGTCGAATGTTATACGGATTTTCCTTACTGGTCTCTTTCTTTTGATCAATTCGGACTTTTGTTGTCACTTTTATTTATTGTCGTCTTCAAATATTTTGTAAAAAAAGAAGTTAAAAATTCCAATCTATCTATCCTCTCATGTCTACATCTAGGAATTAAGGCTGTTTTTCTGTGGCATGCAACCAAGACTGGCAGCTAACATGATGAATACAACATGTATGTATTGCAATGGAATCCTTGCAAAGTGACAGCAGACGCATATCAATTCTTTTCTGGGAGTCTAAGCCATTTCTCGGATTTTTGCAAAACCTGCCATTTCTACACTTATTTATTTTTGTGATTATTAGTTTTCCATACATATTACAAAGACAAGCTTTTCTATACTTGTTTTCATGCTGCTGCACCCGTGTTCTTGATAAAACCGGTCCAAAATACACTTACATTGCGAACGCTTTTCAACAAGCTCTAGGGGGCGCAATATTTCTTCTCCGAACAAACGCACTGGTAGTATCACAACCGATTTGACAGTGAATTACTGATCACATATAGTATGTCTTTACTTTCTTTTTTAACAAGATCATTGATTTTTCCTCTTGTTTTGGACGCCATTAACAAAAACACCAGCTCTACATTTAGCATATTTGTTTACAATATGATAAATTGTGGTGTCCCTCTTTTTAGGAATAGACTACCTCAACGCAATGAACTCATTGCGTTCTGTCGGTTCTGTGGCTCCTGAATGTGTGATGAGCATGTTGGATAGGGTCATCCAATGAACATTAACATGTGTGGCTTGATTGTTTTTTTTTTACAAATATGAAAAACATTGGACATAGAACATAAAGTGATACTTTATTAAGATCGAAGTCTTTGCTTTTGTAGCTTTTAATAGGATCAATATCATATTAATGACATACCCTTTTATCCAATTTGTTATTTCTTATTGAGCCTTTAAACAGTTTAAATACGCCAAGCAATGATCAGAATTGAAAAAAAAATAGTTGTCGAGGACTTCGTTTGACAGGTCTATCGCTAGGTTTGTAAATTCATATCGATTTGTTTGGACATCTTTTGGTCTGTTCCAAAACTTTTCAACATATCCTGTTCGAGACCTTCTGCAAATAATACACGGTTATAATGTGTAGCTGACATCACCTTTTTTCATTTGATCAACTCGCACAAATTCCAACCTCGATAACTATATCATTGGGCTAGTTCGATTCATTTCGCCATCTTTGCCGCTGCGCCAAAGATGTATGGAGTAGTCCTGAACTTACAATAACTTTGCTGAATTTTTCTGGGTACTGCTAAGATGAAGTAAGTTAGAAACAAACCGCCATAGCAGTCCAAAAGATGTCGACCGTAAAACTTCTGTAGTGATGAGTACAAATTATGGGTAACATGCCCTTGCTTAAGTAGCCTAAATGTAAGCAACCGTGATCTATCAAGGTAGTTGTTGTAACGATCACAGGCTCTTGATTAGCAAATGAGTTGAGAGATGTATAGAATATGCTTTATTATCAACGGTAACTCAAAGGTCACAATAGCGTATGATCTTCAAGCCCCTTCGGATAAAAACGTTTCTCTAGGGTGTGTTGATCAAAAGAATTGTTATTGATAGCGGACAATGCTGGATAAAGATCCTGCGAACGGTGGAACTTTTTTAAATCTACTTGACCCCCTTCAAATCTTAAAGAGGACCCACCTGACAAGAAGCAGTTCTGTTTCAATTGATAAATCCAATCTTTATTACCGGACTGACAAACACAGACTGAATAAACCAGACTTTTCACTGGCAGTGTGATGCTCACCCTTCCGGAGCACCTGAAACCTCAGTTTTTTAGGGGTTCACACTACTATTGCTTTAGTTTTGTGGAGTTCCTGTTCATTTTTGTTTTATTTTTGTCATGCTGTCTCAATTCGTGTTGGCTATGAATTGCCGCCAATTTGGATTTCTGATTTTGGAATTCCCCGTTTCATCATTTTTGCCGATGTACTATACTCAGGCTTTTTGTATGAAACCTAGGTTCGATATTGAGTTTTTCAAAATAATATTAAAATTATTTTGCCTTTGGCTTAATCGTTATTTTTATTGACTTTTCCATGCCACTTTTTGTAATATTGGACTTGCCAACAAACTCTGGAATGATGATAAATATTATTATATGTTGTACCAAACCCTAACGGTTTTTTTTTGCGTTTAGATCAAAGTTGTCCAAATGGGTTATAGCAAAGCTGATTTGGATGTTGTTACTGCATTCCAATTAGCCGTTTCGAGTTACACTGTCCCCGATTTCTTGAACAATGACAAAAATCAGCATTTTCAATTAAATCCGTGTAATACATGTATCTGTGCAAAAAGAGATAAATATGTGTTGAAAAATCTTTCACCTTGGTCCTGATTGTTGGAGGATTAACATGTTTCATGTATTTTAATTGGTTTTGTCTTAGGGTAAGAAATGACATTTACCAATCCGCCATCCAATATGTCTTTCACCTAATTGTACTTAGAACTGAGACGAACATTACACCGTCTTACGACCTATTAATAGCAATTGCTGTTGAGTTGCCGCTGGTCACTTACGCAATGGAATGGGAGGTTAAGCGCGCCATAAAACCTGTTGAACCCACAATATCCTTTGAAATGCCTGTACCAAGGCAGGACTAATGCGTCCGACAATTTTGCCGAATATTTTTAAACTGTTTTGTCTTTGTGTCTCTTTAACTTTAAGTCTTGACAATTCTGTTCGGTAATTTTGTTATTACATAAACGCATCTGTCAGCGGCAACTCACTTTATATCTGAACTATACAGAAGTTCTGAAGTAGTTTGTGAGTCCTCTGTTAACTAGAATTTACTTTGTGTTAGATAGGTTTATAAAGTTTGTGCGAAACGAACCATGACTCCAAACACAAATAGTCCAAAGACAATGAAAACATCAGAGATACAAAGAAACAAAGGCAACACACAGAAAAGGAAATGGAAAAACATATACAGATGAATTACAAATGAAAGTAAACAATAAGAAATGAAGAGATATGGAGTAAAAGCAAATGAGACAAAGTGTCTACAAATACGTTGGAAAAACAAGCAATGGAATAACGCTTTTATTGTATTGTTGATCTTCATCTTGGAGTCACCATGAGGACTTCAACAATGAGCTATGCTCATAGTAAGACCAAGACGGCCCCTAGCACCGGTTTCAGCGGAATTCATTGCTGAATGTCGAGCAACGCTACATCCATGTCTTTTGGCTCAAGGATGCGGGATCGTCAACAAACATAATATCAACTGGCAAAGTATTCTTACAATTGCTGTCATCCGTTGCCCGACAAAAAGACTTATAGAAGACAAACAAAACGTATAAATTACCAAAGGGAACTCATCGAGTCAAAAGTAAGAAAACGTGGCATAATAAAATTATGAGATGTCGAAATATATTTAAAACACAAAAACTTAAATGCCAAAATTTGAAATTATGATAGTGCATCCATATGAGAGATTCTCTCAGGAACAAGTACACCATAACTAAAAAGAATATAAAGTATACATCTCTCGCACGGGGAATCTTTTTACGGACTCCACACTGCAGGAGAGACAAACTCCAAAATAAGGGATGAAGGGATATGGAGTAAAAGCAAATCAAAATAACTCTACAAATTCGTGGAAAAACAAGCAATGGAACAACGCTTTTATTGTTGTTCTTCATCTTGAAATTACCAGCTTATAGTCTAGTTTGTAGTGTACCTCTGTTGTCAATTTCAATATGAAGTTCAAGGAATGAGGCTGATGTGGAAGTATCTGTAGTATCTTTAATTTCGAGCTCTTTTGGATAGATAAGATGAAGAAAATCACCAAAGCGAGGGTTGTTTAGTGATAAAATATCATCTATATAACGGAAGCTGACATTAAAGGCCTGGGCTAGTTTTTTTATCTTTATTTTGAAGAAGCCTTTCGATGAATTCAGCTTCATATGAGTGGAGAAACAGATCGGCTAAAAGAGGTGCACAGTTTGTGTTCATTGGAATTCCGATAATCTGTTGAAAAACAAGTCCTCCAAACTGGACACATATATTATCGATCAAAAATTCCAACTTTTTATTGCATAGCTCTGTCCTTAGCTGAATTTTGGCTTTTCTATTTAGATCCTTTTGGTTATTTGTTCTCTATCAGCTTTTACACTTTTTTGGTTAATGGACTTCCAAATGTTTTGGTTTTATCTGCACTGATGAGACATAAGTTGTGGAAATGCGCATATGCAGAAAATTAATTAACAGTAACTTTGGTATTTTGTTATTTATTACCACTGGGTCGATGCCTCTGCTGGTGGACTGTTAGTCCCCGCGGGTATTCACCACCCCAGTAGTCAGTACTTCGGTACTGACCCGAAAACCGATATTATTGAAACTTGCAATATCTAAATTTTACAAAATTTGTTTAAAACTAAGGAGTATGTCCCTCTTGCAATAGCTCTGTCCTTAGCTGAATTTTGGCTTTTCTATTTAGATCCTTTTGGTTATTTGTTCTCTATCAGCTTTTACACTTTTTTTGTTTTGGACTTCCAAATGTTTTGGTTTTATCTGCACTGATGAGACATAAGTTGTCGAAATGCGCATATGCAGAAAATAAATTAACAGTAACTTCGGTATTTTGTTAGTTATTTAATCACTTCTTCCTCTGTATATTTTTTCTGTGATTCTGAGTCGTATTTCACAAAGTATGCTTGTTCTCTGCCTATTACCATGTACTTATATCTTCGTTCGCCGTTCTTGCGGGGAAATATCTATGAATTAAACAAGCCGTTGCCCCAAAAAAGTGACCAAAGCCTGACTAGTAAAGTCGCAGACCATGATCTTTTATCCAGAAAACCAAGTTATCATAATACAAGTAGAAGGAAATATGCACGAAGACATGTCTCCCATAAAGATCGGAAAGAAGTAAATTGATCTTGAAAAGGTTTTTGATCTTCTGTTTGTACATTGAAAATACATAAATCAATCAAAGTCAAGAATGTTGTGGGACTGTCTAGAATTAAGGAACATTTCCAGGAGAGCACAATAACAACTACATAACTTGGAGACATGCTTATGAAATGACATGTTTAAATTGGCGTTTGTCTTATTCCTGCTGTACCTATTGCTCTTGATGTCGCGAATGGTTTTAAAAAAGCTTTTTTTAAGTTTCGAATCAAAATAGTGGTGTTTGATGTTCTTTTTTCTACATATGGCAAATATTTGATTTAAACATTTAAATACTTTATTACTAAAGGTATCGTTTTGCATATTTTTACGAGTACATTCGTTCCGTAACTAAATGGATTTTCCCACTCATTCATGACGTTAATGATTTTGTAAATAAAATAGAAAATTTATTCAAACCATGGAACTTAAATAATTTTCAAATATGCACCGTTAAAATATCCAAGTAATATTATTTTACAACCCACTGCAAATAACAGTTGCAGTTGTCAAAAATTCATACATCTCATATTTGCTTCTATTTATCCGACCTATTCATTCGTAAATGATTCGAAGTCGTTAGTGATAGTTAAATTATCTAAATGACAGGTATTTTCTACAGATCACTGAACTATTTCGAAACGTTTTTACATACCATATACCATATTAAAACGTGTTTTTCTACTTTCCAAACAACAATGCCCTGTCCTATATACAACAATGAATCAGACTGTTTTGCAAAATCTCAACTTTTCTGTCATTCCTCTAACACACAAGATGAAGGCCAACAATGAAATCGATGGTCTATACCTGTACAGATATATTGAAATCTGTCTTTGTTGTTTAAACTGTTTCATGCAACAACAGTATATGATGTTTTACAATAGTGAATGAAAGGATATTTAGTAAATGCACATTAGACACGGTAAAAACAAGCAAAGGAACAACACATTTATTGTTGTTCTTCATCTTGAAGTCACCATGAGGCCTTCAACAATGAGCTTTACTCATACCTCGTAGTAAGTTCAAGACGGCCCCTAGCACCGGTTTGAGCGCAATTCTTTGCTAATTGTCGAATAACGCTACATCCGTGTCTTTTCTGGTCATGGATGCGGGATTGTCAACAAAGATAAATTAAACTGGCAAAGCGCTCTTACAATCACTGTCATCCGTTGCCCGACAAAAGCACAAGTGTCCCAAGTTAGTGGACGATTACAACATATAGATAAACACTGGGTACTAATCAAATTCGATTGTAAGAAAACTTTGCCTTATAAACTAGTGAGATGTGGGCACTTTAAACAGGTGGTCAGAATTACAAAACTTTTGTGCTTCCTTCAGCATTCTGTGGTTAAGTTTGTATTACGTATATGGACATCTTGTCATCATACTGACATAATCTGGAAAATAAATCAAGTTCACGAGCATGAAAAAAATTACAAATATCTGTAACGTTTGGACATTAATTCCAATTTGTACGAACATATGCATCATTATTATCAATAAGAGTGAAAAAAATCAGAAGCATATAGACCGTGAGACCAGTCAGGAAAATCCATTGGTTGTCCACAATTTGTATAATCATTTGTTGAACTACAGAAGTTTTACGGTCGACATCACTATCTTGTGGATCGCTATGGGATATATGTCTCTCAGATGACAACATATCTTTCTCTTCGTCACTAAAGTTTGTTTTCCTCTACCGGAATTGACTTTGCTACCGGAGTTGGCATGTTCAACACGGCGGGTGTCTAATAAGAACATGCCTACTCTTCCGGTGCACCTGATCTGTTGTGTCTTTGTTTTTCCGATGTTGTCATTGTCCTTAGATTGCTCGTTTTAGACTGACAGTTCTCACTTACTTTACATTCTGTAAATTTACTTTGAATTTGGTATTTTTTATGTATAATGTCATAATGTAAAGGCTAAGAAAAGAATGCGGCATCGACCTGGGAATTAAGTCAATTCCGTATCCCATCTTGTATTGCAGTTTCGACGATCTACCTCATTCGAAAGACTTGATTTGTATGCAATGCATCTAATAAAAAAACGTTAAATGTTGCTTCAAAGCTTGGGCCCACAAGTTGAAGCTTTATTCATAGTTTTACTTCAGATCAAAATAAGTTAAGTTATTCTAACAATTATTATGTAATACGAGCATGTTATCTTGCAGCATGCAATACATTTTTAACAGTATTCATACCTCATAACAAATTAAAGAACGCATACAGTCAATACATTTTAGCTTGCAAATGTCATTTGCGTTTTAGTTTTGAGTTTAAACATGTTTTAAACATGTTTTATCACGGCATCAAATGTATCTAAATTCGCTGTAAAAATAACATGATACCATTACCATACATCAATATATCAAAGCGATATACCACAGTAACACTGTTACAACATCACAGATTTTCGAATAACTGATAAGTATTATATAATTATCACATAAGTTCGGAAATGCTGTTTTAGAGGCTTACAGCGATTGAGTCTTTGAAACTCAGTAAATGTAAATGTCAAAAGCTGATATATTTTTGTTAAATTGTTATGGTCATATTGTATTAAGTCATGGCAAGTGAAAGCAAGAAAGCGAAAAATATAACTTGATGTTCATGATTTCGAAACTTGTTTTTGGAATTCAAGTGATATTTCAGAAAACATGCTTCACTAAAGCACTTTTTGATCTTCCAAAGGTATTGATTTATATTCCCGTTGAAGAGACAAAAGTTGCCGAAATGGTTATCTGCAGATAACATTTTCTGTAACTTTCAAATTTTGTTATTTATATGTAACAAAAACTGTAATTCATGCAGTCGAGAACTCAAGTCCCTCCAGCGTTGGTCAACCAAATCATTTGGAAAATCGCAAACAAAAAGATGAAAAAACTAACAGAGAACCAACAGGATCTAAATAGAAAGCTTAAATTAGCTTAGGACAGATATTCTCCTTAGTTTGAAAAAAAAAACAAAACAAAATAGCAGACGCAATGATTAAAGGGTTTGTCATATAATTGTGGAATAACTTATTTACTAAAGATACTTTGGAAATTCATCATGTCAAGGTCAGTTAAAATCTACACTGATAAAACATCAAATTTCAGTTTTTCTTGCACAAATTTTGAAATGAAATTCCACATAAATTGGTTGCGCGTTTTGTTTAAAAATAAAGCACTGCATTTTGTTTATCAACACGATCTCTCTTTGTGTCATTCTATATATTCTCACTTTTGAGACAGGTCAGCTCCTATTTTTAGCGGTGTGAGATTTTTCTGTCTCACACCACCCCATGTGTGACAGCCTCGTGCATAGTATGACGTCATTGACGTCATGGTGAGTTGCTTGGAAAACGGCGGATGGTAAGGACAACATGACGGCACCGAAAGACGTTTTTATGAACAAAAGTGAGAAAATTAATCAAACACCGTTGAAAATGCAAAATTTAGAAACCTCAGACACCCTCGGGGTAAGATTTTAATGGTTCTCTGACTCGGCAAGCCTCGTCAGAGCAATATTAAAATCTTACCCTTGGATGTCTGAAATTTCTTGATCTTGCCTTTTCAAAGGTGTTAGATTCATATAGTCTCGTACTTAATTTTTACCGATCTCACTTAACTTTCCCGCACAATACAATTGCGTTATTTACTATAAAAAACAAACTCATCTGAAAGTTGTTTTTGGACCCCTTTTAGACACGTTTCTAATTTTAATTGTCGCAGTGATATTGTGTCTGTACATCTTCACTTTACCTCTTTCAGGTTGCATGAAGCAGCAATATAACAATTGGCAGATTACAAAACTAAAGAAAATATATCAAGTAGGTCAACTAAGCATTAATAACAGTAAACCAGAAACATAAATCCTCAAGGAAAGTATATACATTACAAACCTTTTAGAATTAATTGATACAATTCTACTAAAGTTGAATCCACACCGTTGTTCTGTCTCTGCCAAAGATATAACTCGTACTAGATTGGTGCCTGATATTTATATTGAGAACGAGTATATGTTACACGATATCTTGTTTTGGTTTTCTTCTGTGAAAGCCGTAATATTAAAATACAACTCCTGACTACTCTGGTATCGTGACAGAATGCTCCCTTAACAGATTAGTGCAGCCAATTATTTTGACTTGTGTATTTAGCGGTTGTATGGGTTATTTGAGAGCGTAAGTCTTATTAAACTGGTCACTTAGCTGCAATTGGATCGCAATTTATAATGGATAGAAGCCATAAAGAGGACATTAAAGTGTAATAGTTCAGACACAAGAGACTTAGTTATAACAAACAACTTTAGATCCAATCATTTTGCGAGTCTGTTTTATATAATATTAGATATGGCATAAAAGTCTTGTTACAATATTAAACATTGAATTAAGTTAGATATCTGACATGTGAGCTGGAAATCTATCTCATAACAATACATTTTGGCATGTCTTTTTCAATTAGAAAATTGCAAAACAAATCCTGCAATTTTGACAAATTGTTCTTGATTTTTTCTAGATAGTTTGTAATATTGTTAGATTCATGTCTTATTGTTCTAAAAATAAGGTGTTATTACTTTTTGTTTAGCCACTTTAGCGGTTTGTTTGAAGTGACAACAAGAATTAATTTTTTTTTTATAATATGAATTGCACTTTCAATTTTTCAAATAATTTTCAATATTTTATTTTTATAAACATTTAAGGCTTGTTTGTCTTTTGTCATTTTATTGCTCTTCTTGTGCTGTACCCTAGTGGATTGTGGCATGTGATTGTAATGTTCGGCCATTGTAAGTGTCTCCTGTTATATTTTCTTCATTAATTGATATTGACTTAACAGATTTTGAAAATAATGTCTGCCTTATCATAAAACGGGAATTTCGAGTGTAGACCTTAACTATCTGAAATAACTTTTTCCTTGCTACGAGTTCTCTGTAGGACCAACAAAATTTTATTGAGGTTTGGGTCGGCATATCATGGATTTTGCTGAATTTCATTTTATTGGTTAAGTATATTACCGGACTTACTAACACCGACTTTGACAAAACCGGACTTTTCACTGGCAGTGTGACGGGTGCTACGCGTTGAACAGATCATGCTTTCCTTTTCGGAAAACCTGATGATACCTCAGTTCTGGAAGTGGCTCACACTGCTAGTGCTTAATTTTGAGGCGTTCCTGTTCATTTTTTTAAATTTGTTTTGTCTTTGCCATATATACTGTCTCGACTGGTATAAGATGTGAATTGTCGTGATTTCTAATTTGTGATTTCAGGATTCCCCCCTTTTCTCGTTTTTGCTTCGGTATTCGTTTTCTGATGTATTGGTATTGACCAGTTAATTACAAAAACAGCACTTATTCATTTTTCTTGACATCTGTTGCCGTGTTAACCGTTCCGGCCATTTTGGACCATCACTGATTCCACAAAAATAGGCCATTTTAAAACTGTTGTTTATCATGGAAAATGAAGGAATTTTCGATTAATTTTTTTGAGTTTTTCATTGAAGTCTTAATGGCAAATTCAAAAAGATTTGTTAAACTTGCCATATAAAACAAGTTAGAACGAGGCTACTGCAAAAATTAAGATATACAAAATACACAAAATACAGATGTTACTGTTCATTTTGTTTCTGCATATGCGCATTTCGACAACTTAGAAATTGACAAATCTAAGATGCAAAAATCAGGCAAAATTTATGCATTTATTTTCTCACTTCTGAATAGTTTTTAGACTGAAAATACCTTTCATGGGTATTATAACATAGACCAATGGTAGTTTGTTCAATGGATATAAAAATATCATTGGGCAAATATAACTAGGTTAAATATATATATATATACACAGCCTTAAAGTTGGTGACAATAGTAATTTGTCCAAAAATGTTTTTTTTTGTACAATAACCTTCAATTATGAAAATGATATAGATAGGATCAAATTTGAGACAACTGTTGAGAATTCCAAACAAAATGTGTTTAAACTTGCGTTGACCTTGAAGTGATTTCAAGGTCAAAGGTCATAAATTCAAGGTCGTTCGAAAATAAAGCAGATTTCAGAAAACAATGAAAAAATCAATCATTTAAATGACCTTGACATAGATTCGTATGACCAGGTCATAATCTGTTGAATTGATCCTTCTACAGATAACTGATGTACATTGTTTTTTTCTAGGTACTGACAAGTATCAAATTTAAGGTTATACGATTTAAAGAAACAACGTTTTTGGTCAGTTTCTATGGCAACAAATTTTAAAATTAATTATCCATGTCTGTCTGGCGTCATTGTTTTTGTGTCTAACGTCATTGTTTTCTGTGTTCTCGTTTTTGCCCTGTCTTTGGACTTCGATTTTTGTGAATTTCACCCCTTTGTTCCTTCGGTATTCTACTGCCGTTGTTTCACAGTTTACTTGCCCAATTATTGTTATATGTCAAAATACTCATGATAAGTATGCATTGTGCTGGCTTTAAAAAAAAATCAGTCTAAAAGTTGGTAAAAAGTTAAAAAAATTGCATGACTATGGTGCTTTTTGCAACAAAAAATTGTAAATTTCTAGGTATTTTTAGTAGCATCATTCTCACTTGGTATTTATATGGTGTCTTTAAAACTTTATTTAAACTTAACGATAAAGCTTTAAATTAAGCACATAAAGAGATGCATTGAAAAATTCTTAATTTTTGTGTCTGATAAAGGTTTGGAAATGACCTGTTTTATTGTTACAGAGATAGTTCAAGGACAATGGTTACCATGGTAACGGTTGTCAAAAATATTGAACTAGTGTTATGTTTTTATTTATTGGTTAATATCAACTTAAATAGTAGAATCGAACAAATCTGCATGTCGTGCCAAATTATTTTGATGTTTACAGAGAATTACTCCTAAAACTTAGGAATCTGACGGGATCCACATGCATGGCAGGAGACACTTACCCTGTCGACCTATCCACTTCTTAAGGAGGTTATGTGGACATGTCCATTGAATTGATTATAATCTTATCTGTAAAATGAGACTCGAATATCGGTAAATTTCTACATGCGAGAGATGTATGCTCTCTATACAATTCAGCTATGGTGTACTTGTTCTTGAGAGAATATCTCCTATATATACACCATCATACTTTCATTTTTTTTTTGTTATTTCAGAATTTTATTCTGAACATTCTGATTGTAGTACCCACGTCATGCCAAGTTTTCTTGCAATGGACTCGATGAGCGCCCTTTGGTTGTGTATATGTTGTCATTGTCTTCTTTGGGTCTTTTTTATGTCGGGCAATGGATGACAACTATTGAACACTTAGCCAGTTAATTATATGATTATTGACAACCGCGCATCCATGACGAAAGGGAGTAGCGTTGCTCGACATTAGCAATGAATTCCGCTCAACCGGTGCTAGGGGCCGTCCTCAACTTACTTAAAGGTATGAGCTTAGCTCATTGTTGAAGGCCCCATTGTGTCTTTTAGATGAAGAACAACAATAAAAGCGTCGTTCTATTGCTTGGTTTAATCATGTATTTGGTAGAGACTTTGCCTCATGTGCATTTACTCAATATCCTTTCTTTGTTAAAACTACAACTCATTGTACTTGTGTACGGCATAGGTTATTATTTGAACATGATACAGTCATACTGGAAACATACTGACTTTAACTTACATATAAACAAGTGCAAGGAAGCAAACTAACGGATTTTGTAACTGTAAAACATTTTTGTTAACTTTCTCATTGCTTTATTATGCAAGTTAGTGAATGGTGCTGGTGGTTATATTTTTCTGTACTATGAACGACTTAACTGACGCCTTCTACAAAATGCGTATCAAGCAGCGTTCTATCTCGCAATCATTGGCAAATTCATTGTATTTTGTAACTTGATGGTTATGGATCATAACAAATTTGATGATAGATGGAAAATATGTTAACCTAATACCCCGATAACTATACAAAAAAACAGTGTGTACAGTTCGAAATTCAATGCATAAAATTATGTTGTCATGGCTAATTTATCATTTGTAACCGTATTGCCTGCAAAATAAATTCTTGATTTATATGCAACTTGTATTCAAAATTGATTTATATTTATTCAATCAATTACAACAAGTTCTCGGCTCAAAGATAATATCTCCCCTTATGTTTTACTTGAAGAACAGACAGAAAAAGTCATTGGTTTTTATATAACATCTATACGTATTGATTGTATA
>MJUU01011259.1:87330-101300 GCA_002080025.1 Modiolus philippinarum
TTGGCACATTTCTGTTAGTGAATGGTGGACTCTGAGTGCTGAGGGAGGGGGACAAATTGCAAATGTTTCATTCAACAGTTCATAGGAGAAGTATGTGCGAAAACTATTACTGAATAATATGACCGGTTTCATTAATTACGTCACACAGAAATTCATTGGACATATTTTACTTACTCCCGAAACTGCAGTTCATTTTCCTAAAAGCTGTGCAATCCATACATTTAAAATTTAGAAATTAGCTAGAACATTTAGTGTATTTATTGATTTATGGGTTTGACAAAAGGGATGTTGTGGTAGAGCCTATTCGGGCTGTGGTAGGCCTTACCTCGTTATTGGTCATTGAAAAATATAATTAGGTCCACACAGGTATTTTTGTGAAAAGTAAATGATTGATGAATACCGAGTAAGGGAGAAATTAAACAACTTTAATCCTTACTTGGTTTAGTTAGGTTTAATCCTTACTTGGTTTAGTTAGGTTTAATCCTTACTTGGTTTAGTTAGGTTTCTTTACGGCATAGCAAAATCTGAATATCAAATTACCTCTTCCAAACAAATGTTGCGCTGTCGAACCTGATAACCCGAGAAAAAAAATAGAAACAAAAAAGTCAATTTTGTCAATAAAAATATGTCCATTACACTAAATCGATACGTTAACATATTAAGTTTCAGATTTTTTTAAGCAAATCAGAGACATATAATAACAGAGATTAGCAACTCTACTATCACCCCATATTAATCACAACAAACATGGTACGGCCACATCAGAAAATCTTAAACTACTTTTAATTAAGACGACATATTCCTAAACCGAATAGTTAATTGTTTTCCTTTATTATTTTATAGTGGTGCTTCGAAAGTTTGAATTAGAAATATTAATTAATAAAAAAGATATTGGCACATAAAGCGGAGACTTCACGTGGAAATCTGACGACGAAGATTGCGATGTGCCTGTTTTACTTTTACAACTCCTCTTTCATTTCCGCAATAACAACTTCCTAGTTATGAAAACTTAAAAGTATTGACCATGTTGGTTGTGTTTAGATAGTTTTGTTATGATATTTTCATTCATTATCGAGATATTAGCGATTTATGTTTGTGAAGTGGCGGCGTGATGTCACGAGAATTCGTCAAGTTGCCATTCTCTGTAATTATATGTCTCTGATCAAATATATCAAAATTTTCAGTCATGGTTTTGACTATGTGACTGAGAAAATATGAAGTAATAATAATCATAACAGTTTTCACAATAATGAAAATAAACAGCTTGATAAATTACCAACTGCTCCTAAATATTCGATGTTAATTCTTATTTATTTTAAACGTTTTATCAAAAGGTTGCGATATATAATATCCAAGTTACCCTGTGTATAATGAAAATCAAAAATCTAAATTACTGCATACAATAGCACCGGAATAGATAATATTCCATCATTACAGATGGTGCTTAAGTCTTGACAAAGTCGATAATATATCAAATAAACCTGTCTATATCAACAACTAGAGTGCCAAGCTAACTCAAATTAGCCAGGGTTAAACCTTTGCATTTAAAGAATGATAGAAATGAAGATGTTCATGGACATGTTCTTTTATATGACATGTAATTCTTTGCAATTCTTTAAAATTCTTGAAAAATCCGTCTATATGTTTTCCATCTATTGAAAAATATCGAATTTCAAATGATTTGGTCTGGTTTTAGATCTTGGTAATCGACCGATACTTGACTCGACCGTGTATTAGACCATATTAAATTCCAAATATTAAGATGATGACCATCATATTATGTTTGAAAAACCAAAGGCGATTGGGATTATTACTAAATGATTCGAATTTTATTTAGATGAGCGTTTACAACTTAGAAATGAAAATGAAGCTGTGTCAAAACTGCTCAATATTACTTGTTGGGTTCCCCAAAGATGTACATTTAGAGCCCCTGCTTTTACTTGTCTAAGTAAATAGCAAAATACTGAAGTTACTGTGAATTAAGTTTCTGCATATGTACATTTCGACATCTTATGTCTCTTCAGTGCAGATAAAAGTAAATATTTGGAAATCAATAAATCGAAATATGTGTAAAACCTGAAAGAGAACAAATTGCCAATAGGATCTAAACAGAAAAGCCAAAATCAGCTAACAACAGAGCCATGCAAGAAGGAGATCTAGATACTACTTGTTTTTGGTCAAAATTTTCTTATATTTAGATATTGTAATGATGTGTCTATAAGTATACATTCGTACTGCAAACTCCTTCATTATGCCGACAGCAGCACCATATTTTTTTCTAATAAGAACCCTTATGTTATTTCTAGCACCCTAGGGTTTTACTTTGGATCTCTAAAAAACTTAATGCATTATATTTGGTCCTACACGAAAACTTTTTAAAAAAGTTACAAGTTTTGGTATAAATGTATCGATCACATCATACAATCACAACCTGAATTAAATATCTTGGCTAAGAAATCGATCAAAATTTATCTGGAGTACATAATCACAAACTTAAATTCAAGACTAACTTTATTTACAGAAAGGCAATCTACTTATCGAAAGAACCCAGAAAGACTTGTTTTAATGGCTTTAATGTCCTTGCGACTATTTTAGCTCTTTCTGGTGTCGAGTCGACACATTGTTTTTGTCTGTTTCTCTATTAATACGCTTTCTTTCTTCCAATGATTTCTGTCCAGCTTCGTTTTCAAAGATGCTTGGACATATTTCATTCGTACAATGTACTTGGGCCACCATGTGAAGATGTGAATGCACCAGCAAAAAATTTTTAAAAGGCTGTCATTTTCAAAAGGGCCATTAGTTAACGTTAAAAAAATTGAAGATTTAACATCTCAGGAACAGCTTTGCAGAAATTGATCATATTTTGTGTGAACTTTCAATCAGATAGAGGGAATGAATTTATTCGAAAACAAATTCAAAATGGGCCTCATTTCCAAGATGACTTCCAGAATTCAAAACTTTATTCAATCTACAGAATATGCTTTGGACAAATTACGTCAAAATTTCAACTTTGTCCGATTTCAACAAAAGGGGACTGATGTTACCCCAAAACCCGCTTCTCCTGTTTATTCTTTTAGCCAGTTGCTTTCGTTTTTCTGCTTTTCAATTCGTTTCTCTCATTTTCTTATTTCATATTCATTTAACGACATGGAAATTATGTTGCAATTTTGGAAGATAAATTAGGCCGGTGTAATTTATTTAATTTGTGTTTTTTAATAAAGACACAAAATGTAGAATCGTAACAAAACATTATTTATACTTACAAATTGAATGCATACAATTACAAACTTCTTTAACTTTTTTGTTTCTTTCTTCACAACAAAATCTGGCTTTGTTCCTTTTATAAACAGTGATTGTGCAACCAAACAGCTAGAATTGAAAAAAAATAAATGCTTTCCATGATGGTGTTTTTTAGACTATGAAAAAATTAATATAAATAAACAATATAATATAAACTAACAATAATTAAAATAAAGGCAAATGAATCGAGAAAGGTGTAGATGGAAATGATAATTTAAAAACATATGTTCAGAAGCAAATGTAGGCGTAGTCGTCAAAGAATCAGAACAGACATGGGAGTTAGGTACAGAATTGACTCTAAACTAATTTAAACAAGAATTTCCATCTACAGTTTGGCGGTGTCATTTCCAGAAGCAGATTATGCTTACCAATTCGAAATTTCATATCATTTTAAAATTCGGAAGGATGGTCTTTTTTTAGTTTCACAAGAATTGCATGGTTCTTACTGCTGTTTCCTTTCTTCATGACACTCTGTTCGTTTGTTTAGTCCAAATTTCTATATATATATTGCTATGTTGTTTAAAGACTAAATTTTAGAACTGTTATTTCAATTGTTGCTATGGTAAGTGCTATTAAACATGGCCAAGTAACCTACTGAAACCTTCGACGTTTGGGTGTGATACTTAGCCGAACTTAATATTCCGATGATTTTTTGCACTTACATTTTTAACGAGTTCCTACAAAAGAATAGCATCATAAAGTGTGATAAAATCATGATCATACGCCTTAGTTAAATGTTTGTAGTGAACTGCAAACGTTGATGAATATGTTAGAATTAGCATTCGTCGCCTAAATTGGCTTTGTTCCTATGCTGTTTTGTTGTCAACGGTTGAATGGTTATGACTCGAGAAGAACAACGGATATATTGTTTTAGGATCAAACGATGTAAAATTAGTCGCGGAATATGCGAAGCAGTTTCATTCAAGAGATGCATGTCTTCAAATTTATTGTTATTTTGTTTCGATCAAACAAAATGTAGGTCTGTGTAAAAACGAAAATCAATGTTGAACCATAAACAGCAATTCTATTATATTTGATCCAAACATAAAAACCGTATATAATGTTTTAGAAAGTAAATACACAGTACAGTGACTGTATAAAATGGTAATGCATTTTTAAAACAATCAGTTAAATAGGCAAATGCATATTTGATTCTATTCTTGAAATGATGCTGGAGAATTCCTCATTGACAGTTCTAATTAAGGTGGAAAAAAACATAATTACCCTCTTTCAATGACATTGGTGAAAACAAATCTGATGTAAACGATTAGGAGAGTTTCATGAAGGTTTTCTGTTAGCTCAAAGTTTTTCTATAGCTGAAGTATATATTAAAATCTTCATTACATGTCATTTTTCAAAACTCGCATTCGATCTTAATAATCATTTGATCAGTTAACTTTAAACTTAGGACATGATATAATATCTTTACATGTCAAAGTGACTATAATATCTATATATTTCAAAGTGACTCGACTAAAGGGTCCTGTATCATGATGACTTCAAGATGAAGAACAACAATACAAGCATTGTTCCTTTGCTTGGAGCTACCATGTATTTGTAGAGACTTTGTCTAATGTATATTTACTCCATATCCTTTTCACTGAGGTCGAAGTGCGTATCGAGAATTTCCTTATTTACGTGAATGGCATTTAATTTCTATAGATGCAACTCGATTAAGTGCCTTATTGGCGTTATAAACAAATTGACTACAGAAAGGTGCACATTGACGCCAATAAGACATTTAATCGAGTCGCATCTATAGAAATTAAATGCCATTCACGTAAATAAAGAAATTCTCGATAGATAATTTCTAGATAATTTCTTTTGATCTGAATTGAAGGCATTTTACAGTTTTACAGGATATAAAAAAATTGATATTTGATTATTATTATTTGATCTAATTGACGTATTTGTATAGCATTCAAATTTTTCATAATTTCCAGATATTTGAAATACACATTTAAAATTATTCAAGGGAAATTTAGAGAAAGTAAATCGGTAAAAAAAAATATGAAAATCTCGAGATTTATTAGGCATTTTACAGATCCAAAATCGGACTAATATGTAAAAAGTTATTTAAAAAATAAAATTATGTCCCATTACTATACAATGCAGTTTAATATTGAAATACAATTTTGCCAACCAAAAAATTGATTTTGTGACGTCACTGATTGGATTCGCGAACACCCCATATGTTATGCTTTAAAGTTGAATATATATATGTTTCGAAAAATTTTAATTTCATATGGTCTCCGTGACGTCAAAATATTTTTTGGAAACGTAGACGACTAGAGTATACGCTCTATGCAATGGCTTTTTGACTATACTGTGGTAAAAATATCATGGTTTCTATGAACTATATTTAGTACTTTTAACTTCACTAAAAACTGTATTGAAAAAAAGATTCAGATCTCGATCATAGGGAATGACATAATTTTATTTATTTTATTCATTATTTCCGATTGCGTAAGTTCAATCAGTGGATCAACGTCGGAAGGATTGAAAATAAAAAGAATTATACAGATTAAATTGCTAAATAGTTCTTGATAAAACTCCTTAATTTGACAAATAGGATGGGTATGCAAATTAGAAAAGTCTAACAGGTGGCAATTAAGTTTTCAACGTTGTTCATATATTGCACTAGATTCAATTTTAATCAATGCTTTAGCTACATACCAGAGTGTCAGACATATAATTTTCTATGAAATGTAATTATTTGGATTTTGGAACTTCATTTTGCATCAGTAATTCCTCAGAGAATTATTTGTGGTATACCACAATCCAATGCAAGACAGCTTTCTATCAAAATTTGCTGTGTCAATGTAAAAACTGTTAATAAATAATACGAGTATCATCCTTTAATTAATTTGAGCAAAAACAAAAAGAAGACAGTAATGGAATTCACCTTCCTGCTTTTCCCGATTGGTGTCGCTGCTGCATTATCGGGTAGTTCGCGAGAAAACTTGTGTTTCACGCATGTTCAAAAATTGTTCCCTGTGCGTGACTTTTCCCGGAATCACGACGTCATAGAACAAAACCTGATAATGCAGTGGCGACACCAGATGGGACAAAATAAGGAAGGTGCATTCCATTGTACGAGCACTTTGCCAGTTTAATTAAATTTATGTTTGTTGACGATCCTGCTTCCATGGTTCTACAGGTAAAAAACATGGATATAGCGTTGCTCGACATGATACAGCGTTGCTCGAAATGATACATCTAACAATGAATTCCACTCAAACCAGTGCTAGGGGTGCCTTGAGCTTGCCATGAGGTATGAGCAAAGCTCATTGTTGAAGGACTCATGGTGACTACAAGATGAAGAAAGACAATAAAAGCTTTATTCCATTTGTTGGCTCTGTCATGACTTGTAGAGACTTTTTCACATGTGCATTTATTCCATACACTTTTATTGATTATTACAAATAATTTGTGATACCAGCCCGATAGTCAAACTTGTCTGACATAAAAATTTTACCTTGTGTATACTGTTTTTATCAAAATTCTAACCATTTATAAAATACTTAGGCTTCTTTCCATGTATGGCACTCGGTAGATGTCCTTGGTATTGTTTTTGCCTCCTATTTCGATATCATTGGTAATGAGTACTTCTTTTTTTTTTGACTACCTTCGGATTATTGCTTTCCATATTACTTGATTCTAATGCTGCTGATGAGAGGTTACTTCTTGAAACACGTGTACAGCATAGCGACATTTACTGTTTTTTCAACTTTAGTTTTTTTTTGTATTGTGAATCCCATCATTTTAATTTTTCAAGAAAAAAATTAATGTTTTGTTGTCAAATCTTATTTTTTTACTTCTTGGTTCTGAATGTATTATCTGATCTTTCATTTAAATTAACATTATTTTATTGCTAACTCAATAACAAATTAACGAAACCAAATGAGCAATAGAATCGTTCATCATTTGTAATAGCATTATAAGCTTTCCAATTTCGTAGGCAAGTGGTAAGAGGAAGCAGTCACCGATTACTATGTAAAAATGTCTTATTGTTTTGTTTTTCCTTGGCAACTAGTGTATTTTCATTATGACGTCCAAAGTGAATTGCTAATTATTAATAAGTGATTCTTTTTATATATTATTTCCTTGCTTTCAGCTGAGTGAAAAGTTTTGGTTTCAGTCAAAATTTCTATCGCCCATTTCATTATTTGTCGACTTCACAGCATTAATATATCTGAACTGAATATACTGCTTGCAATTTTTGTCAAGCAGTCTCCCATTCATATGTTGTACTAATATCTTGCTCTGGATCAGTTTCTTAATACTGAAATGCAATCCCATGAGTGTATCATTTAGTACTGTTAACCAACCAATTTTCACGAATGATTTTTTTTGCGAATTTAAAAATATCGCAATTATATAATAGTTACTTACATAGAGAGAATTATCACAAGATATAGACTGCCAGAGGGATAGCGCTATGGACTGACATCTTGATAATGCCCGATGTGTGGCAGTCCATATCGCTATCCCTAGGGTAGTCTGTATCGTGATAATTCTCTCTTTATAAGTAACTATTGTGTTTATTTTATTGAAGAACATTTACATTTTATTTTTCATCAGTTGAAACCATGTCCTTTTTAAAGTCACTCACATAAAATATTCTAGATTTGTTTTACCTACCTTTCTTTTTACAATGAAGAAGTCAAACAATTCATCATTTAATCAAACAAAACAATCTGTACTTGTACTCTATATAAATGTCATCTAAACTTTTTGCAGATCTGTTATTTCTATATTCAAACAAAACAATCTGTACTTGTACTCTATATAAATGTCATCTAAACTTTTTGCAGATCTGTTATTTCTATATTGTATCACATTTTATTCTGATAACTTAAACTTAACAACAACAACAGGTGCATGAAAAAATAGCAAATATTAAAAGGTATTGTTTTGGAAATTTCAGTGCAAGTTTACAATGTATGAATTAGACAATTTCCCTGGTTGTCTAATATTGTGTAACAGGGATACACGGAGTAAGCTGTAACCCGTGTAATTTGTTAATCAGCAAGAAATGTGCAATAAAGATATATGTTTGTTAAAAAAAAGTTTTGGAAATTTCAATTTTATTATAGTCACATTGTATGTTTGTTGAAATCAACAACTCTATTGTGAATACAATTCATAAAGCACAATTAAAGCGACCGGTCAATATCGTGATATTGACTGATAGGTTAAATACCATAGATTAAGGAATACCACCTGATCACCTCTACACCAATCAGGAAAGATTATTTAAATCTGATATAAAATAATAATAAATAGTTGCAAATAATTTTAATCATCATGCAAATGCATCAGGAGATATAGAAAATCGCTAGAATTACTCGCTGCTAAGTTGACTGGGAGTTGCAAAACGCGAAATAAGGCATCCGCGGAAACAATTTGGTTTACAGTATTTTGTCTATTTATATGCGAGTTTATCCTAAAAGCCATGTTATGGCAGTTATTAGTTCAGAGTACTTAGTTGGCGTTTTGAACTTACAAACATGCTATTTGTGACTTATAATTAATGAAAAAAATGGTCATTACCGTGAAATAGAAACTGCCCGCTGGACATTGGTATTGACTGAGACGGTGATAAAACCGAGCCGAAGGCGAGGTCATTATCTTCATCGAAGTAAATACAACTGTTCCAAGGATAGTCTAAATTTCGTGAAAATGACTTTTTTCATATCATATCCTCGTTTATAGACATAAAGACATGGCTTTGTTTTCTGGTGAATGTTATTCCTACATTGCATTTCAACATTTAGGGTTCACAAAACAAGAGAGACAGTTGCAGTCTAAGCATTGACTAAACATACTTCTGAATCAGTTTCAATCAGTTATAATAACAATTATGAAATTATTCGCACACCGGTCATTATCATTCGATGATAACGACTGGTAAACCGGTCATAACCTTGTGATAACGACTGATTAAAAACATTGCTGTAGAATAAAAAATACCACCTGATTATCTCTGCCCCATTTGAAAAAGTTAATTTTAAACTAATATGTAATAAAAAGGATTATTGTAGTGGGTATCGATATCAATCATTTTTTGTTATTTCATCATCAGTCAATATTACAAGTATTGCCAGTTTTACAAGAAAAGTTTACCTCGACACTCTGCGAACAATTTGCAACGGCGTGATGCTTTCAGGTGTTTGTTCCTTCGATTACCGTTATATTTTAGAGTAAACCCTTAAAATTTCTTCTGTGACATTTTACTTAGTAGTAGAATTTTTTTTAAAAGCATATTCGATGATCGCGATGTAGAAAAAACAGTGTCCTTCCTCCATGACAATTAAGTTATTGTACCAGCTGACAAGGCCCAAAATCAACATCACATTTATCTGAAAAAAGACACTACATTGACAGCTTAATGAAAGATATGGGCATTGTCCATTAGGTGGGCTAAAGATATAGAGTGATAAAGTATACTCAACAAATGGGGTGTATCAGACGAAGATTCTCACAAACTAAAAAGACTTATTAGAATATCTAGCTTCAACTAAAATCAACCACTGCAGCAGTGTCAAAACATTTGATTTTTCTACATTCTATACTACTCTCCCACTCGATAAGCTTAAGTCAGTACTCCGGGATTTCATACATCAGTCTTTCTGTAGTAAAAAGGGTGAAAGAAGATATTCATATTGAGTAATAGGTAAGGACGGGGGCTTTTTTAAATGTTGTAATCGTCTACTATTGTCTTTTTGTTGGGCAATGGATGGTCGCTATTGTAAGAGCATTTTGCCAGCTAAAGTTATGTTTTTTGACAATGCCGCATCCGTGCATCAATAGGAAAAAAGGCATGTATGTAGCGTTGCTCAACAAGTTCTCACTTACTGTGTTAAACATCACAAAAATTCACAATAAAAGTATACAGAGGAAGATGTCATCGCAATGCTGGAATTCTAGATTGATATTAATAATGGACGGATATGGAGTAAATGCAAATGACACAAAGTCTCTACAAATACATGGTAATACTAAGCAATGGAACAACGCTTTTATTGTTGTTCTTGGGCTTGAAGTCACCATGAGGCCTTCAACAATGAGCTTTACGCATACCCCATAGCCAGTTAAAGACGCCCCCTAGCACCGATTTGAGCGGAATTCATTGCTTATTATTCAGCAACGCTACATCCATGCCTTTTTCCTATTGTTGCACGGATGCGGGATTGTCAACAAACATAACTTTAGCTGGCAAAATGCTCTTACAATCGCGGCCATCCATAGCCCGACAAAAGGACAATAGTAGACGATCACAACATTTAGATAACCGAGTCAAGAAAACTTGGCATAATAAAATCATGAGACAGACGTGGGCAAATTAAACAGGTGGTCAGAATAACAATTTTAAATTACAAAAAAAAAAAAATTAAAAAATGCCAAAATGTGAAAGTATGATAGCGCATCCATATGAGAGATTCTCTCAAGAACACGTACACCGTAACTGCAATGTATATAGAGCATACATCTCTCTCACGGGGAATCTTTTTACGGACTCCGCACTGCAGGAGAGACAAACTTCAGTCCAAAATTAACAATGAAGGGATATTGAGTGAATGTAAATGAGACAAAGTCTCTACAAATACATTGTTATACTAAGCAATGGAAAAACACTTTTATTGTTGTTCTTCATCTTGAAGTCACCATGAGGCATTCAAAAATTAATGAGCTTTACTAATACACCATAGCAAGTTCAAGACGGCCCCTAGCACCGGTTTGAGCGGAAATCATTGCTAATTGTAGAGCAACGTATTTGTAGAATGTGGATGACAAGTCTTCCAGCAGACAATAGGGATACCTATGGGAACTAACTGTGCGCCACTTTTGGCAGATTTGTTTCTTTATTCGTATGAAGCCAGGTTCATTCAAGGGCTAGTTCAGAAAAAAGACAATGAGCTAGCCAAGTCCTTTAATTTCAGCTTCTGTTTTTTATGATGTTCTGTCATAAAACAATTCTTAATTTAAGGGTAACCTTCATCTTATATACCAAAAATGAACTCGAAAATAAAGACACTACTAATACATCATCATCAGCATCATACCTAGACCTATACCACTACACTGACAACTCTGGACGTCTGAGAACTTAACTTTACTGACGCGTGATTTTTCGACTTTCTAAAAGTGAACTTCCCGTTTCTGACCAGTAATATTCCCACATCTCCGGCATATGGCGTGTGCATTTCAAACCTCATTCGCTATTGCCGTGCCTGTAGTTTGGACAGCGATTTTGTCAACAGAGCGAAATTACTGTCTCAAAAACTTATACATTTAGGGTATGTTCAGTCACTGTTGCAATTGTCAATACAGAAGTTTTACGGTCGTCACCAAGATTTGACAGACCGTTACAAAGTTTCTATTTCACAAATGAGAATAGATATCTTTGGGTAGATCCAGAGTTTTACCGGACTGACTAACACCGACTGTGACACTTTTCACTGGCAGTATAACGGGTGCCACGAGTGGAGCAGATCATGCTAACCCTTCTGGAGCACCTGATGATACCTCAGTTTTGGTAGGGATTCACACCGCTAGAGCTTAAGTTATATGGCTCTCTTGATAACTTTGTTTATTTGTTTTGTCTTTGTCAATTTTTGTTGGATGTGAATTGCCGTGATTTTGGAATTATGATTTCAGAATTCCCCCTTTCCTCGTTCTTGCTTCAGTATTCGTTTGCTGATGTATATATTTAATCTTCTTTTAATTAATTCACAAATCCTACAAGGACAAAAAGGATGATTTACATTTTAAGGTGTCTCAGTGGTATTATTCCGCCATCTTTGTGTAAAATTTGTTCATTTAGGTTTCATTCATTAAAAAAAATTAACAAAATAGTTATTTAAAATGTAAAGAGAGTTCAAAAGTATTTAAATTTATTATTCCTAATCACTTTTACAACATTTTCATTTCAAAACGATGAACTAAAACACACAAGCTTTAAATCTGTTGCTGGATTTACAGAACACAAAATTTTAGCAAGGGAGATAATTTGATAAAAGAATTTTACATAGATATCACTAGAGAAATTAACATTTCGCAGTTTATCTCTCTTATTTCAACGGTGACCCCCAATTTATATTTTTTATATGTAAATTATATAATGACTTCAAAACACATGTAAAGTATGAACAAAATCTATAATAGGGTTTTAAAGCTATCCTCCAATATAGTCATTTTCCCTATCATTTCTTTGTAAAATCCTGAAATTTTAAAATTCATATTTTGCGCTTAAATGCACGGTAACCCCCAAATTTTATTTTTAATTTTGAAAAACAATACAATTATGTTTCTACACAGAAAATTTCACAAAATTCTATAATAGAAAAAATAATACCCTGCAGACACCTTAACTGAATAATACAAGTATAGGGGAATTTATATTTTGATCAGAATTAAGAGAAAAACTATATTAAATTTTGTAATTTGTATCATGTAGCTATATAACAATAACATTAAATATTTCATGAGGAATATGCATTTGTCAATGAAACATGATTGTTTTTATACACACTTATGCAGTTTAAGTATCTCGTCGTATAGGTCTCAAGTATATATCACTAGAAGGCTAGTATTAACATCCACCTAAAAGTTAAAAGCATGCGAATTTAGATGGACGTATTCACATGATCTCCTTAAACAGCGAGACCGGATGCCAGGAGTTTAGTCAAATGTAAAATAATCCTCTGTAGGGAGAATTCAAAGACTTTAGATTCAATGAAATTCCGTTTTTATTTTAGCCAAGACTCTAAAGATGTTCTGGTAAAACAAAATCGATAAATGTTTGGTGTTCATTTGGACTCTCCATCTTAATATCACATTGTATTTCTATGGTAACCAATACAAGTACTTCTAATGCTGAAATTACAAAAACAGGAAAACAGCAAACACCTACAATGGCCAGGAACTACAATCACATGCCAACTGCACCAGAAAAACAATTATGAAAACAAGAGACAAACATAAATAACGAAATAAATAAATGAAATGTCTATAATCCTGCGGCTTTTTAATCATATAAAAAAGCTGCACAAGAACTGTTCTCCGTTGTTAGCGTAAAGTAACAACCACTAAACCATATTTGGTTCGACTGTCTGGAAAACTTACACGCGCGTTTTTATACACACAATAATTGTATTTGTTCATTTTGATAGAAAAATCACCCCACATCTCATCAGTGGAAATGGGATTTCATTTCATTATTTGATTACGATTCAATTATATTTCCATCATCCTCAATTGTAGTCCATTATAATGATAAAAGAAACAATTTACAAAGAATCCATGTGATAGTTTCATAAAATATCAGACCCGATCAACCATTGATTGATAAATTATCCGTGTAAATCAAACATTTATGATTAATCGAGACTCAGAAACTTACAATAATAGATACTGACAGGTCGTTCATTCAAAGTAGAACTTTCTTCATTTACAAATTGCATCACTCTGTTTACTTTATATTACACAGCAACTAAAGATGTCGGCGGCAATAATCACAAAAAGGAAGTTCGAACCAAGATGATATAAAAACGTGCTTTAATGACGTGTCTCTCTAAATGTTATCTTTACCATCAATTGAGCATATTGACAGAATGCAATACCAATTTCTGATAAGAGTAGTGGATGAAAATGATATGACTACT
>MJUU01011260.1:0-10476 GCA_002080025.1 Modiolus philippinarum
GATTCTCTATTTTCTTCTTAATATTATCTACCCAAAAAACAAAGAAAATTGTTTATTGAAGTGAAAAATAAATACGTAATAAATAAAAATGCATATAGAACAAAAATTGTTCATTTCTGAAAATTCAGGATAAAAATCTGAATATACACATTTTATTAAAGTACAGATTTGCCAAAGTAAAAAAGTTGATCAATACATCTTTATTTTCATGTCATTTGTTGTTGTATAAACGATATGTTTGTAAGTCATGTATATTCTGTTATTATATTTTTCTTGGTCCGATAGGCATAATTTGCAAAAAAATGTTATGAAAATTTTCAAGTTTTCCATTTCTAACTGCTATGTGTTTTTCTAAAGTAAACTGATTTCTAATGTTCTTGAAAGCTGTATACAGTAGGCTGATTTGATCTTCAAAATAAATTTATTTTCAGTGTGATTCTTTCAGTATAAATTTATATTATAATGAAGTCTTAATACAGTTATTTTAAAAGACAGTTTTATGAGGGCTGATTCGATCTTTAAAATAAATTTATTTTCAAACTGATTCGGTCAGTATAAATTTATAATGAAAACCTAATACAGTTATTGTAAAGAGTTTTATGTAGGCTGATTGGATCTTCAAAATAAATTTATTTTCAAACTGATTTGGTCAGTATAAAGTTATAATGAAATCTTAACACAGTTATTGTAAAGACAGTTTTATGTAGGCTGATTGGATCTTCAAAATAAATTTATTCTCAAACAGATTTGGTCAGTATAATTTTATAATGAAGTCTTATTATACAGTTATTGTAAAGACAGTTTTATATAGGCTGATTCGATCTTCAAAATAAATTTATTTTCAAACTGATTCGGTAAGTATATGAAGTCTAAATACAGTTATTGTAAAGACAGTTTTAAGTAGGCTGATTCGATCTTCAAAATAAATTTATTTTCAAACTGATTTGGTCAGTATAAATTTATAATGAAGTCTTTATACAGTTATTGTAAAGACAGTTTTATGTGGGCTGATTCGATCATCAAAATAAATTTATTTTCAGTGATTCGGTCAGTATAAATTTATAATGAAGACTTCATACGGTTATTGTAAAGACATTTTTAGCTAGGCTGATTCGATCTCCAAAATGAATTTATTTTCAGTGTGATTCTCTCAAAATAAATTTATTTTCAGTGATTCGGTTAGTATAAATTTATAATGAAGACTTTATACGGTTATTGTAAAGACATTTTTAGCTAGGCTGATTCGATCTCCAAAATAAATTTATTTTCAGTGTGATTCTCTCAGAATAAATTTATAATGAAGTCTTTATACAGTTATTGTAAAGACAGTTTTATCTACGCTGATTTTGTCTTCAAAATAAATTTATTTTCAGCGTGATTCTGGCAGAATAAATTTATAATGAATTCGTTTCAATTTCTTAAACTATCTAATGACATTTAAATGTGTTAATATCATTTTTCAAGGTTTTTCCACTAAAAAAGGATTATTGGAATTTTCCTCTTTCATTTTGGAACTAGTTTATTTAAATTTAAATCACATGATGCATGTAGGTAGTTTCGTTTTCTCTGATCGGCTTATTTTACTTGTCTGAACTTTCTAATTACTATTAAATTTGTCAATCCATGTTCAATATTGGTCTTGCATAATCGTTTATGTTCTCGAGGGGGGATTGCATTTTAAAAATGTACGTAAAGAGTGGTCGTATCTGTCCGAAACATTTGGATATCCTCTGAATCTGCATGAAAATATTTAGGTGTATCAATATTCCAAATTTCCTTGGAATTAAAAAGGTTAATAATTCATATCCCTAAAACAACGCTCATAATTTAGGAAGTTGTCATACTCCTAACAAATCTTGCTCAATATAAGTAAAGTAAGTAAGTAAGTAAATTTTATTTATAGTCGGAATCATATATACAAATAACATACAAACATGAGCTCTTAAGAGCTCTTAACCCGACTTGATATTTTAAAAACAAACAACAATAAAACAATGAGTCGTGCATATAAATATTACATAGACAAACATACACCACATAACACATACGTGTCAAAGCACACAAAAACATCTAAAGCAAAGCAGCACTAAGTATATTAAGCACTATTGATAAAAGCATAAGTATATAGCAAAAGCAACATAAAAATTAAAAGCTAGAAATAAACTATATAGTAATTAAAAAGTAAAAGCAAAAGGGAAGCAGTTATGGGGCAGCAAGGCTTCAGTTATTGTCTATAAGAACTACATGAACATTTTTTCTGAGAAACACCAAGAAGAAATAAAATTTTTAAAGGTTCCAAATGATGATGACATCCTAGCCTCATTTGGTAATGAGTTCCATAGTCTTGTGATATCATATTTTGACTGCACAGTGGTATGCCTAAGTTTGAAATTGGTGAATTATTCAAGGGTGTCTGCAGGGCATAGAATTTTGTGAAAATTTCTTTGTAGAAACATAATTGTATTATTGTTAAAAATTGGGGTCACCGTGCATTTAAACGCAAAAAAAAATGAAATTAAAAATTGAAGGATTTTACAAAGAAATGATGGGAAAATTTTTATATGAAAGGATAGCTTTAATAATCTGTTATAGAGTTTGTTTATACTTTTTATCTGTTTTGAAATCAATATATAGTTTACATATAAAAAATAAAAATTAGGGGTCACCATTAACGTTGAAATGATAAGAGAGATAAATTGCAAAATGTTAATTTCTTTATAGTGATATCAATATGATAATAATAATAATAATATTTATCCAGGCAAGTGCATACGGTCATATCATATACACATTAAACAATATATAAAACTATGTTAAGCAATGAATAGTTTCAAAAGTATATATATTGTAATATTGAACACACAGGATAACCAATAAGGTAAAAAAAGACTTATTTCCAATGGGGTCCTTGTTAATAATTACAAAAAAATACCTAAAAGTCTACTCTTATGTCCTATAATCAAATACAAATAAACCTAAATGAACAAGTATTAAACAAAAATGGCGGAACAATACCACTGACTGAGACACCTTAACTTCAACACATACGAACACTTTCAGCTCTTATAGAGCTTTGATTGGAATACCCTTGTCCATCTGTCCTTCCGTCTGTCCGAAGTTTATTGCATTTTTCTCAGCTACTGCTGGTCGGATTTATTTCAAATTTGGTATTTGACTTTATATTTAGGGGGAATGTGTTGTCTGCCATTTTGATTGCCTGATGATATCAACTTCCTGTTTGGCAGGACTTAGCCATTTTTCCCTTTATTGAACATAGTGAAATTTTAGTCACACTTTTCTCAGCTACTGCTGGGCAGATTTATTTCAAATTTGGTATTTGACTTTATATATAGGAGAATGCATTGTCTCCCATTTTGGTCCCCTTATGATATCAACTTCCTGTTTGGCGGGACTTGGCCATTTTCCCCTTTATTGAACATAGTGAAAATTTTCCTCTCACTTTTCTCAGCTACTGCTGGGCCGACTTATTTCAAATTTGGTATTTGACTTTATATATAGACGGAATGCATCATCTCCCATTTTGGTTGCCTAATGATATCAACTTCCTGTTTGACGGGACTTAGCCATTTTTAGCTAACCTGACCCAAAGGGTCAGGGTGAGCTATTGCCATCACTTGGCGTCCGTCGTCCGTCCGTCGGCCGTCGTCTGTCGTCTGTCCTTTAACATTTCACATTTTCATCTTCTCCTCTGAAATCACCGACGCAAATTCAACCAAACTTTACAGGAATGGTGTATGGAAGGTCCTTTACAAAGATTGCTCATTTCGTTACGATCCGATAAAAAACATGGCCGCCAGTGCGGAACTTAGGTTTAACATTGGACCCTATGGGAAAAATCACATTTTCATCTTTTCCTCTGAAACCACTGAAGCAAATTCAACCAAACTTTACAGGAATGGTGTATTAAAGGTCCTTTACAAAGATTGCTCATTTTGTTCTGATCTGATAAAAAAGATGGCCGACAGCATGGAACTTAGGTTTATCATTGGACCTATGGGAAAATACACATTTTCATCTTTTCCTCTGAAACCACTGAAGCAAATTCAACCAAACTTTACAGGAATGATGTACTAAAGGTCCTCAATGAAGATTGCTCATTTCGTTTGGATCTGATAAAAAACATGGCCGCCAGCGTGGAACATAGTTTAACATTGGACCCTATGGGAAAATCACATTTTCGTCTTCTCCTCTGAAACCACTGAAGCCAATTTAACCAAACTTTACAGGAATGATGTATGGAAGGTCCTCAACGAAGATTGCACTTTTCTTTTGGATCAATAAAAACATGGCCACCAGCACGGAACATAGTTTAACATTGGACCCTATGGGAAAATCTTCATTTTCATGATCTACTCTGGAACCATTAAAGCAAATTTAATTTAACTGTATTGGAGTTATGAATGGAATTATATTAACAAAGAATACTTATTTCAATTGAATCTAACAAAAACATGGATGTTAGTAGAGAACATAGCTTAACATAGGACCCTATAGGAAAAACATATTTGGTCGTCAGCATAAGCACGGCTTAAAAGCATCTTTGTCGGGTGAGCGATACAGGCTTAGTATCTGAGCCTCTAGTTCCCTTTATTGAACATAGGCAAAATTTTCGTCGCACTTTTCTCAGCTACTGCTGGGCCGATTTATTTCAAATTTGGTATTTGACTTTATATATAGAGGGAATGTGTTGTCTCCCATTTTGGTCGCCTTATGATATCAACTTCCTGTTTGGCTGGACTTGGCCATTTTTCCCTCTATTGAACATAGTGAAAATTTTCGTCGCACTTTTCTCAGCTACTGCTGGGCCGATTTATTTCAAATTCGGTATTTGACTTTATGTAAAGGGGGAATGCGTCATCTGCCATTTTGGTTGTCTTATGATATCAACTTCCTGTTTGACAAGACTTAGCCATTTTTAGCTCAAATGGCTATGCCAGGGTGAGCCTTTGCCATCACTTGGCGTCCGGTGTCTGTCGTCCGTCCGACGGTCGTCTGTCTATCTGTCCGTCGTAAACTTTTCATTCAAAGAGCTTCTCCTCTGAAACCACTGGGCCAATTTTAACCAAACTTGGTCACAATAGTCCTTTGATGGTCCCCTTTTAGAAATTGTATCCGACATGTCTGTACCTAATCCGAGATGGCAGCCAGTGGGGAACATAGTTTTAACATTGGACCCTATAGAAAAGACATTCAAAGATCTTCTTCTCAGAAACTACCAGTCCAATTATAACAAAACTTAGTCACAATGGTCCCAAGATGGTCCCTTCCAAAAAAGATATCAGGCAGGTCCGTACCTAATCCAAGATGGCTGCCAGCGGGGAACATAGTTTTAACATTGGACCCTATGGGAAAGACATTCAAAGATCTTTTTCTCAGAAGCTACCAGTCCAATTATAACCAAACTTATTCACAATGGTCCTTATATGGTCCCTTCCAAAAAAGATATCCAGCAGGTCTGTGCCTCATCCAAGATGGTCGCCAGTGGGGAACATAGTTTTAACATTGGACCCTATGGAAAAGACATTCAAAGATCTTCTTCTCAGAATCTACTAGTCCAATTAAAACTAAACAAAGCCACAATGGTCCTTAGATGGTCCCATCCAAAAAGTGTATCTGGCAGGTATGTACCTCATCCAAGATAGCCGCCAGCGGGAACAAAGTTTTAACATTGGACCCTATGGAAAAGACATTCAAAGATCTTTTTCTCAAAAACTACCAGTCCAATTATAACTAAACTTAGTCACAATGGCCCTTAGATGGTCCTTACCAAGAAAGGTATCTGGCAGGTCTGTTTCTCATCCAAGATGGCCGCCATTGGGGAACATGGTTTTAACATTGGACCCTATGGAATATACATTCAAAGATCTTCTTTTCAGAAACTACTGGTCCAGTTAGAACCAAACTAAGCCACAATGGTCCTAGGTGGTCCCATCCAAAAAATGTATCTGGCAGGTCCATACCTCATCCAAGATGGCCACCATCTGGAACATAGTTTTTACTTTGGCCCTATTGATTTTAATGGGAACCTCTGCCTATATTTTTGAATTTTTATTTGAATTGTGGTCTGAATGTTTCAATTTCAGCATTATGTATTACCTTGATTATAAGGGGAACCCCTGCTCAAATTTTTTTTGAATGGTGTTCTGTTATGGGTTGTAATGGATGGTGGATCTATTGGTTGCCATTGAAACCAAACAAGAATACTGTAATTTTAGAAAAAGAAGTATTCTGCTAAATTTTATGTTTTGTTTTTCCTATTGGAAATGCCTTTTATCTATGTCAGCCATGGTCCAGGTGAGCGATACAGGCTCTTGAGAGCCTCTTGTTCCCTTTAGTGAACATAGTGAAACTTTTCGTCACACTTTTCTCAGCTACTGCTGGGCCGATTTATTTCAAATTTGGTATTATGATATCAACTTCCTGTTTGACGGGACTTAACCTTTTTTCCCTTTAATGAACGTAGTGAAAATTTTCATCGTACTTTTCTCGGCTACTGCTGGGCCGACTTATTTCAAATTTGGTATTTGACTATATATATAGAGGGAGTGCGTCGTCTCCCATTTTGGTCGCCTTATGGTATCAACTTCCTGTTTGGCTGGTCTTAGCCATTTTTCCCTTTATTGAACATAGCGAAAATTTTCGTCGCATTTTTCTCAGCTACTTCTGAGCCGATTTATTTCAAATTTGGTATTTGACTTTATATATAGTGGGAATGCGTCGTTTCCCATTTTGGTGGCCTTATGATATCAACTTCCTGTTTGGCGGGACTTAGCCATTTTTTCCATTTTTAATGTTCAAAACGATACGAGTGGGGGTATACCTAGCACAACAACGCCTGCAACCTCATGTTTGACCAATGATATTGTGTCTTTTTATGCTTTCAGTCAATTAAAATATTTAAAGTGTTACATTTTATATATAGGGCAGAAGGGGAAAAATTGAACATCCTAAATCATTGCAATAAAGAGATGACACAAATGTAAACAATGGGAGTAAGAAAGATAAAACAACATTAAAAGAACAAGAACACCACAAAAATAAAACACTATCTGAGTGAATCTCCATAGAAGTTACAGGTATCATCAGGTGCTCCAAATGTTTATTCTTGATAAACAAATGTGAAATAAATTTCAGCAATATCAAATTATTTAAAAAATCATTATTCGATCTTTAATTGAAATTAATGTAGTTAATTAATAATTTATCAACTCATTTTTGTCTGGCCTGCGACGAAAGTCACGGAAATCGAGACATAGGCATTCAAAGTATGACGATGGCGACCGTGACGGCATTAACTTTTATTAAATACAGGATATTTTGAAAACCTTTTGATGTAGAAACATCATATTTTGTCTAGTGGTAGTACTTATCAAGTGCTACCTGACAGGCATAAAGTCATGTGACCTTGACCTCAGTTTCACGGTTTAGTGGCCACATTAAGTTTCTCTTTTTAAGTCCACTTCTCAATAATTAAAAGTGGTAGATTGATAATATTTGGTATGTAGGTTGATCTTGGGTAGTACATGTCAGTCTGGCATATGACTTTTGGTGTTGACCTCAATTTCATGGTCTAGTGGCCACGTTAAGTTTCTCTACTTAAGTCCATTTCTCAATAACTAGAAGTAGTATGGTGATAATATTTGGTATGAAGGTTGGTCTTGGGTAGCACATGTCAGTCTGGCAGGTGACTTTTGTCCCTGACCTCAATTTTACAATGTAGTGGCATGGCCACGTTAAGTTTCTCTTCTTAAGTCCACTTCTCAATAACTAAAAGTGGTAGATTGATAATATTTGGTATGTAGGTTGGTCTTTGGTAGTACATGTCATTCAGGCAGGTCACTTTTGTCTTTGACCTCAATTTCATGGTCTAATGGCCACGTTAAGTTTCTCTGCTTAAGCCCATTTCTCAATAACTAGAAGTAGTATGTTGATAATATTTGGTATGAAGGTTGGTCTTGGGTAGCACATGTCAGTCTGGTAGGTGACTTTTGTCCCTGACCTCAATTTTACAATGTAGTGGCATGGCCACGTTAAGTTTCTCTTCTAAAGTCCACTTCTCAATAACTAAAAGTGGTAGATTGATAATATTTGGTATTAAGGTTGGTCTTTGGTAGTACATGTCAGTCTGGCAGGTGACTTTTGTCCTTAACCTCAATGTCACTGTCCAGTGGCTGTGTTAAGTTTCTCTGCTTTAGTCTCTTTCTCAATAACTAGAAGTGGTAGGTTGATAATATTTGGTATGTAGGTTGGTCTTGGGTGGTACATGTCAGTCTGGCAGGTGATTATTGTCCTTGACCTCAATTCAGTTTTCATATCAGTTCAATTAGATTTCACATCTATTCGGAGGCCAAGCAGGGACTTTTGTCCTTGACATCTATTTCGGTCCTCACTTGTATTTGGAACAGAAAATTTTGACATTCCAATATTTGTGTAATTTTGTATAAATCTGGAACTGAATATTCTTGGAGGTCATTTGAAAAAGGCACACTTTTATGGGTACTCATTATGAAAAAAGGCACATTTACACAAAATAATTTGTATGAAAATTGGTGAGTTTGCAGTTTCCTGAATAGATACATTTATTATTCATATACTAGTATTTTCAATTGAGACATAATATCCCATTAACATTGTCATACACATTCTTATATTGCAGATGATACAAGCAAAGATGGCTGACATGTATACAACATTGAATGCTTCAAGATCATATGTATATAATGTTGCTAGAGCATTAGACAGAGGGGGAAGACAACCTAATGTACGTACTTCATGTTATTTTCTGCAAAAAGAAATGTTATATACTGTTTTGGAGATAATTGGTAGGAGTACTGATATGAATACTAATATGTATGGATTATTCAGATTAAAATGTCAAGTTTGAGTCTATAGTCTATATTGTAAAAAATGTGTTGAATGCATTAGAACTCATATTCTCGTGTATGTTTTTTTGCTACACTGAAAGGTTCTGTAAGTCTTGTCATGTGACCAACGATAATTTATGATAAAGAGGCAATTTAACGTCATGTTTTGGCGGGAAACATTTTCATCAAGAGGATTGTGACATTAATTGTTTTGTTTGAAACATCTTATATTTTTATAATAAATGCAACATCTGGGTACAAGTTTTGTACCTGGACATTGAAAAATTGAACGAGACTTACAGACCCTATTCCAGTTCAAACCAATATCAATATTAGGGCACAGACTGGATAACCAGAAGTTCTTAAAAGCAAAGACAATCGATAATATTTGTTTTTATAATAACAGGATTGTGCAGCAGTGATACTATACACAGCTGAGGCAGCTACAAAAACAGCACTGGATGCTATACAAATATTAGGTAATTAGAATTCAATTTTAGTACAGAACAGGTAAAAATCCCATAATTTCATTGCATAATCTGATGTCTATGTATTTCAACATATATTTGTTTGCCTTGACAGCAGGATAATATACTTGACGACTTGACTATACCTCCCTGACTTCCGGTTTACTATACTTTGCCCCTTTCCCAGTTTGTTTATTTTTCTGTTATGTTCTAAATAAATTATGGGCTTCTCCATTGGGAACCTTTTAGAAAAACGATTCCCTTTGGAGAAGTCCATAATAGAACAATATTCTTACTAATATTAATATTATACATGTTTGTTCCTCAAAAAAAAAAAAGAAAAGAAATGAATCATTATTAAGAATGCTTGCAAAGAAAGTTGTTTAAAACTTAATGATTCTTTTTATATGTATGACAACTACAATATGATATTTTTTATGGGAAGGGGGGGGATGAAATTATGTGCAGTGAATGGATACAATTATATCTCTATTTTTTCAATTATGCACTCATTGATAGTTTTCATTTTTCTCCTATTCATCTTTCATGTACAAGTTGAACCTTTTAAGTTTAAAGTCTCAAGGTTTTCCCAAAATCCACCAGAAAAAGGGAATATTTTCAGGTATGTAGAACATACTAGTAAGTAAAGTCTTCAAGGAAAAAGAGGGCCATTATAGAATTAATATATAAATCTAACCTTTTTAGCTCGCCGGGACGAATGTCCGGAGAGCTATTGTCATACCCCCGGCGTCGGCGTCGGGGTCGTCGGCGTCGTCGGCGTCAGCAAAACTTTAACCTGGCTTGTGGAATTGAAACCTGAAGAGCTAGGATGTTGATATTTGGTATGTGACTTCCTTGTGATGAGAGCTTTCTTCTGGTACCATATTTGTAGACATTTTGACCTTGACCTTGTCCTGAGGGCAATTTTTAAAAAACTTTTACCTTGCCTCTAGAAGGTAGGCTTTTAGTGGTAGGGTGTTTATATTTAGTATGTAACTTCCTTATGATGAGAGGTTTCTAGTGGTACCATATTTGTAGACATTTTGACCTTGACCTTGCCCTGAGGGCAATTTTTGAAAAACGTTAACCTTTCCTCTAGAAGGTAGGCTTTTAGTGGTAGGGTG
>MJUU01011260.1:11689-22203 GCA_002080025.1 Modiolus philippinarum
GACGAAATATTCTCTCCACAAAGAGCAGGGTATTGCTGCTCATGTCTTGTCAGCTTTTGCGTCTTGTCAGCATTCACAAACCTTTCATTCAGGTCTCTTCTTTAGAATTAAATTTCAAACTGTACTTGATCAAGATGATGCTGTCATTGTTTAGTCTATGTTGAGTGTACAGCAGGGAACCCATAATATGTAATAGGTTTCTGCAGGGACTATATATAGTCCCAGGTTTCTGGTATAAAATCAAAATTCTTTGGATATTTGTCTCTAATGGTTTGATTGCCATTGATTGGCTTGTGTGATCAAATGAAGATGGCCACCATTAAATACTTGCTGACTGTCAGAAAGGCATGTTAATTTTCTTGATGAGCAAAACATGGTTTTTGTACCTTTCTTGGTTTTGATATCATCATTATAATTAGACCCGTAGTAAAAAATGAGTAATTATGCACAACATAGACAGGCAATTATTCATATCATACATGGACACTATTGGACAGTGTACATAAAATTTCAATAGATTAGATACTGATCATTGCCATCATAGACACTAATCCACCAGTCCCTTTTGGACTTTGATTTAAAACTTTGATTTTGCTTCTTGAATTAAGTTTGTTAGTGGTAGGGTGTTCATATTTGGTATGTGACGTTCTTTTGATGAGAGCTTTCTGATGGTACCGTAGTTGTAGACATTTTGACCTTGACGTTGCCCTTAGGGCAATTTTTTAAAAAAACTTTAACTTGCTACTAGAATTAAGTTGTTTAGTGATAGGGTGTTTATATTTGATATGTGACTTTCTTGTGAAGAGAGCTTTCTATTACTTTCAAATTTATTGTGCATTGAGGTTACTGGAATCCTCGGCGAGCTATGTTGTCCTCTGACAACTCTTGTTAATTGTAAGAGGAAACAGATACATCAACAATTATCCTACCGGATGATATCTCGGAAGTGAGGGGGGATTGTAGTTTACAACACTTTAAAATTTTTTTTTTTACAGGAGGAAATGGGTACATCAACGATTATCCTACAGGTAGATATCTCCGAGATGCCAAGTTATATGAGATAGGCGCTGGTACAAGTGAAGTCAGAAGACTAGTTATTGGACGTGCCATTAATGCTCATTATAAATAAGTTTTGTAAATACAGAGATTGTGTGGCATTAAAATGATTAACTCTGTTAACATAACATTATCCAAGACTGTGATAAGAAATGTATATACATAATTTTTATCTTTGATGATTAATCATGCTCAGGAAGTAATTTTGATGATTTCATGGCAAATATGTGAAAGTTGTGGCTTTATAAATTTTGGGGGAATAAAAACAAATGCCTGCTAAAATTTAATTCCCTTCTTTGAAGAAGTAAACTTGTCACCCCCAAAAATGGAATAGTCTAAGGTATTTTGGAATATTAGTTATAATAACTGTGTTACCCTTATTAAATTAAGGCCTTATTATTATTATTAACCACTGTTACCAGAAAATACTCTGGAGAAAAATAGATCAATCAGGGGGAATTTTTGTGTCTAGTCATATTAAAAATTGATTGTGTTTGATAGAAATTATAGACTCTAACTTATAGATTTCAAAGTATTATAGGGTACTTTGTTAAGGCTAATGTTATTTAGTTTTTTGAAGCAGTTATAGATCTACTGAACTGAATTAGCAGCTAAGGCTGTTCAAAAAAATTTTTGCTTCTCAAGTCCCACCCTTGCTTACAAAAAGGTTGCAGTGTCAATTTTTAAAAAAAATTTCCACTAACTTTATTTTTGCAGTTATAACTTTAAGCTCAAAATCTTAACATCTCCTTATGTTAACAAAACCTTACGTATCTTAGTTATTAAACTCAGATTGATAAAAAATGTGTCAGATTTTAGTGACAGCCGAAAAACAATAATTTACAAATAAAAAAGAAAAACTGCCTCAACTCATCTAATTTAAAATTAAAAGGCTTGAGAAAAAACAATCCGTTATGAATATGTGGATTCTGTTCTATTATTCTTCATATGTTTGTAGTATTGTGTGTGTACTTATCTTAAGGAACAAAATCTTCTATGAATAAGTAAACATGTCTTTATACTCTAATTTTTCAATTCATGAAACTTTATTAGTTTTTAAGTTTGGCTCAAACAACCAAGGGACTGATGAAAACGGTTTGAGCTATCAAGGTGGAACTGTGTTTAAGGTAAAACAAAGGGACAAGGAAAAAGGTTGGAGACATCCATGGTGTTCGAGTTATTGCAGTTCGACATCAAAGTTCAACTGTATTTTATGATGTACATATAAAATGATGCAACCTGAGAAAATACTCTTTTAAATACAATTCAAGTACAAAGTATATGAAATTAAGTATTCAAGGTGTCTTGTAATGAGGCTCTGTTGAATTTATGATTTATTAAAAATATTTTTTGTATTATATAAATTTAAACAAGGGACAGCTCCTTGGTTATCATCAAATCTGTTCGAAAAAAGAAATGACTACAATATTTGTTATAGATGTATGATGTAGATATTTGAAGTTACATGTATAATTATGTGACTATATTGCAGGTTGTTGAAAATTAAGACTGATGTGTAAATTAATACATATAAATTTTATTTTTGTGATTCATTACTGTATTTATGGACATGTAATTTTCCTGCTCATTATTTGTTTCTGTAACATTTATTTGAGGACAATTGATTTGGAGTTCTAAAATGTTCAAACCAGGAATAATGTCTTTGTGAACCCTAAATAAAACAAAATAAAAAAAAAAGAAAAGCAAAAAGAAATAAATAATAGTTATAACTTTTGAATTTATATAGTTTAGTAAATACCAGCATTTTATATAATGTAATTGGCAGAACTGTTATCCTTCAACAATAACAGGATATGTTCATTATATTACGGTAGTGGTAGTACATCATTTATAGATATTGACTCACTGATAGTGTGATTTGTGCCGCTAACAGAGCAGTATATGCTTACCCCTCTGGAGCACCTGATGTCACTCCCGGTTTTTATGGGAGTTCACACTATTAGTGCCTTATTTTCAATGTCGTCATTTTATCTCCATTCCTTATGGTTGGCTTGTTTTCCTGTTTTGTCTTTGTTTTTCTGTGTTTCCATTTTTTGCCACACCTCTGGACTTTGATTTTTGTAATCATCACATCCCTTGTTCCTTTGGTATTCCACTGCCGTTGTTTTATAGACATATTTTTGCTTGAGGTCACTTGGCTTTAGCTTGGATGAGCTTTGCAGTCATTTGGCATCCATTGTCTGTCTTCCTTTTGTCCATCAATCAAAAACTTTTCATTTAAAGATTTCTCTGAAACCACTTGTCCAAATGGAACCAAACTTGATCACAATAGTCCTTAGGGCGTACCCTTCCAAAATTGTGACCTGCATCTGCACACCTATTCGAAAATGTCTGCCAGTAGGAAACAAAGTAACACTGAACCTCATGGGAAAACATTCATAGATTTTATCCTCTGAAATTACTTAGCCAATCAAGCCAAACTTTTTATTGTGGTCCTTAGATGGTCCCCTTTGAAAAGGTTTTTGCTCAGGTTTGAACCTCATTCAAGATGCAGACATGATTATTTTCCTATTTAAATAGGAATTCCTTTTTTTTTTGATACAGAAAATAAATTCAAAAGTTGTTCAACTTTGTAAAACCAGCAGGAAAACTATGTTTTCACAGGGCTAACCCCCCTTTTTCCTATTTTTTAGGATTTATTTCCTATTTTTTCATATTTGAACAAAATCATGTCTGAAGATGGCCACAAGGGAACATAATTTAACATTGGATGCTTTGCAAATGAATTCACAGATCATGTAACAACATTGGGCCAGTTAGAACCCAACTTGAACAGTCCATGTATAATCCCATTTTAAAAATGTATCTGGCAGTTTTGTGCCCCATCAAAGGCAACAAAATTTAGCATTGGACCCTAAGGGGATAAGTAAGAAGGTCCCTCACAAAGATTGCATATTTTGTTCTGATAAAGAAACATGGCAACTAGCGTGGATCTTAGTTTTAACATTGGACCCTTAAGGAAAAACATCATTTTCAAGATCTGCTCTGAAATTATTGAAGAAAATTCACCTTAACTGTACTAAAATGATGTATGGAAGGTCCTTTACAAAAAATGCTCATTTTATTCAGATTCAACAAAAAAAATCAAGGCTTCCAGCACGGAACATACTTTCATATTTCACAAAATTAAACTTTTCATCTTATCCTCTGAAAACCATCGAAGAAAATTCAACCAAACTTTACAGAAATGATGTATGGAAGGTCCTTCACATAGATTACTCCTTTTGTTCTGATCAGACAAAAAGTAAATGGCTTCCAGCACAGAACTTCGTTTAAACTTCTCCCTTATAGCAAAACATCTTTTTCATCATATTCTCTGAAAATATTGAAGCAAATTCAGTCAAACTAAGATCGTATTATAAATATTTTGTTTTGATCACTTTCATCACCTGCTGCAAGCATTTTGTCGGGCCCAGCTTCTGAACTTGTAGTTTAATACTAGGCACTGGCATCAATTACCTGGATAAGTATTCCTAATAAAAACCTGAGACCGGAACAGAGACTAATTATGGAACTTTCACCGGATGCGGACCTGTTTTAAATTGCGTAACAATAATTTCCATCCTTATTGTTACCTGATATTATTCATATTAAGTTATCATATCACTTATCATTATTGTATTGTAAAATGGATGCACAGAAATATTGTTTAAAATGAAGAAATGTATAATACAATGAAAATTGAATGAAAATAAATATTTTTATAGTATTCACAGATATTGAAATACAATCTGTATTGGACGTGAGGGTGACAGTTAGGGAAGAAGACCTTGCTACAATCAACGGAATTCATACATAATTTTTAACATGAAGACATTTATCAACATAAATCAAAGTAAATGATATTTGAGCAAGGCAGCATGGAAAAGGTTAAAAGAAAACATTTTTTTGCAGGATGAGGCACAATGGAATTGACTTGTTTGTAATGAGGACGATCACGTCTGCGCTCCAATATACTGATATGCGATGGCTGTCTAGAATGGCATCACCTTACGTGTGCTATACTAAAAAATCCACCAAAATCATTTATTAGTTATTACTCTATACATGTATATCAAATAAATTTGTAATTGCGCCAATAACAATATGGATAGAAATTATTGTTACTTTATATAAAACAAGTCCGCATCCGGTGAAGGTTCCAAAATTAGTCTCGGTTCCGTCTCGGGTAACAACAATTATTTTTATTAGGAATACTTTTCCAGGTAAACCACGGTAATCGTAGCCAGTTCGTTAATACTATATGAATACACCACCCTATCCAACAAAATATCAATTTATTTAATGTGCATTGTAAAATTTTCATAGACACCAACTTTCAAAGATGGCACAAGAATTCAATCATAGTAAAAAAAATTGTTCTTAGTTGGTCTGGGATTAGATGAAACCTCTAACAGCTGCTGTTTCATTCATGTTTCTACAGAAAATGTTTATAATAGAGAATGTTAAAAGCCATGCCCATGCTTCATAAATTATTCGTGCACATCTGTAGAAATAAGTCATAAATCCATAAATCCAAGTATTTCTACACAAAAAAGAGAAGCATATATGCTGACTTTGTTTGTATCTAGCCTGCGACCATTGTCACTGTTGGGGAGACACAGGTATTGATTTTCGACAGCAGCAGCATTGTGCACTGTTCTAAAACCTTAATATATATATATTTTTTAAATATATTGCATGCACAGATCATCTTTAGTCCACAGATATCCTAGGTTATGAACTTTCCAACATTCCAACCTTGTTTTCATGGGTCATTAACTGCATGAAGATTAGGTTATAGTTTTTCATTCAAGTTTCTCATGAACTATCATATCTAGATCCACTTTATTTTGTAAATTGATGTATTTTAAGGGACACATGACAGTCAGCCACTTGTCATTGACCTTGGCCTTAACACACAGTGAATTTGTAATTTGGGACCTAGATTTTGCATTCAAAATGATTTCTGGGCAAATGTAATGAATATACGCACAATATTTGGTCTGGCCTGACAAATGTCATGTATCCTAGATCTCAGATTCATGGTTGATTGATTTTGTTAAATGTTTTACATTAATGCTTATTATCAATAACTAGAATGTCTAGAGGCATCATATATGATCTATTTTTACAAATGTATGGGTAATACCAGTCCAGGGACTATACATTACATGGGACTATACATTACATGTATAGTCCCTGACCAGTCTGACATTGCCATATTATCTTGACTGTTAAGTCAAAGCTCAGTGACTTTGTTAACAATGTAAATTTATGTCATTTTCTCAGTTACTATAACAGCTTACCTCATCATATATAGAGTTTTGTTACATCTTACTTTTCACGTGCCAGTTTGACACCTGTTATGTAACCTTGACCTCAAGTTTATGATTAAGTGACTTTGTTAACTTGAATATTTATGTCAATTTCCCAGCTTCTTTATCGCTTACGCTCTAAAAACTCTGAAGTATATTCCACCAAATTTACAGTAATGATGCATGGAAGGTTCTTTACAAAACTGCTCATTAAAGTAAACATGGCCACCAGGTTAGGGTCATACTAAAGAGCGCTCGGGGAGGTAAAAAGCGCCCGGGAGGAATTTTTCATATTCACATAAAGGATATACCGAACGAAATGACAAAATATATGATGTAGATATACTGGGAAACGTAAAATTTGTATACAATGCTAGAAATTCCTCCGAAATCGCGGATTACGTTCTCTAAATTTTTGCCAGAGGAGTGATTACAATGCGAGACGGTTCAACTATGAGGGGCTACAAAACTATCTCGCTACTATCTAATGTTATAAACTCAATGCAGTGATTGCTATTAAACATTTTAAGAACACTAGCTAGGCACGGTGAAAAAAAATTCGATGTTCATTCATTCAACTTGCAATGGATGTTTTAACATCTAGATCAACCATTATGAATGCTTAGACTCCTGTGGAAGCAAGTTATTCACATTTGATTTTGTACTTGAATGAATTAACAATTATAAAAATGTATGACCTCGACAAAGACACCCTCGAAAATGAAAATAAATAACAAGATACATGGCATTGAAAAACTTTTTCAAATTTTCTAACTGTGGTAATGCATGAAGTGATGCTATTCACGTATATTCGTAACTCTACTTGTGCTACGGCAAATTAGCACGCAGTTAATTTGCAGTAATTTGTGATTGTGCAAGTCAGGAAGACACACACATGACTTTCTAAAATTACAATCTTATGTGCAAGAAATTAAAAAAAATATCATATCAATTCAAACGAAAGAATCACAGGCAGCTTATATAGTGACAGAGAGCTACAATCAAACACCATCATTATTAGCAGATTTATGTACCCGGGTGCTTTTTATTTCTCCCGGGCGCTTTTTGCCTTCCCGGGCGCTCTCGGGCGCTTTTTATACGACCGCAAAAATTTTGCGGTTCGGCGTCTGTGGACAGCGTAACTTTGCTTCTAGTGGACGGATCATTATGAAATTTTAGTATGATGTATCTTGGCACTTGCGTAAACAGAGGTTTTAATTTTGAGTTGGTGGCCCCGCCCGTTTTAGAAAAAGGGGCCCAAAAGGGGTAAAATTGGGTATTTTCACATTTTTGACTGTAGAAACTTTATTAATGGTTGGATTTTGATGGGGTTTGTTTCAGTGTGCTCCTGAGAAAATTTCCAATCTGGAGTATGCCAACGGATTTCACGTAGCATGTACCGCTTACGAGATAAATGGGGCCCAACAGGGGCAAATCTCAAAAAAAAAAATTTTTTTATTTTTAGTCCGATTTTGATGCAGTTTTTTTCAATGGATTCCTTGTGAAAAATTAATATGGCGCTCAGTTATTAGATTTTTGATAACTTGTTTCCTTTCCCAGCTATGAGGGGCCGAACGGGGCCAAAATTGCGAATTTGCAGATTATGTAGAATTTTTATTTTTCATCGGATTTCGTTGGGATTTTTTTCTTTGGATTCCTCTTGATCTAAGCTTTCAGTAGTATGTCAACGGATTTTGTGTAGGTGTTACCGTTTCCGAGCTACAAGGGGTCAAAGGTGCCAAAAATGCAACTTTTCTAAATATGTAATATCTTTATTTTTCATCGGATTTCGATGGGATTTTTTTCTTTGGATTCCTCTTGATCTTAGCTTTCAGTAGTATGTCAACGGATTTTTCGTAGGTCTTACCGTTTCCGAGCTACAAGGGGTCAAAGGGGCCAAAAATGCAATTTTTCTAAATATGTAAAATCTTTATTTTTCATCGGATTTCGATGGGATTTTTTTCTTTGGATTCCTCTTGATATAAGCTTTCAGCAGGATGACAACAGATTTTGTGTAGCTTTTACCGTTTCTGAGCTACAAGGGGTCAAAAGGGCAAAAATTGCAATTTTTCTAAATATGTCATATCTTTATTTTTCATGAGATTTCGATGGTTTTTTTTATCTTTGAATTTCTGTTAAGTTTTAGTTGATAGTACATATTTTGCATAGCTCTTACGGTTTTTTATCAGTAAGTAATCAAAAGGGTTTATTTATTCCCTATTTTGTTTCTAGCTAATAACTGTGTCTAGCTTCTTTTTGTGTCCATCTAATTATTGTGTCAAGCTCTTTACTGTGTTCACATTCACTTTAAACTACTTTTGTTGAAATTTCAGTGGTCGACATGCTGCGGTCGTATCATGCTGCGCTCGGCGTAGCCCTTTATTAGTATGACCCCAGGTTACGGTTAACTTGATGAGAACATGGGCGCCAGTGGAGAACATCGTTTTACAATGGACACTTTTAGGAACACCTATCAACTAAAGCAAATTCACCAAAATTTACAGCTATGATGGATGGAAAGTCCTCAAAATTACACTTTTCATCCAGGTCTAATGAAACAACGTCAGTAGAACACAAGGGGGGGCACTCGATTCTCTGTGCTGGACATCACAATGTTCTGGACAAGCGAATCAAATGGTTTGGAACAGGAAGTTCTTATATCAAAATGGACGTCGATTGTGTGAAAGTTACTTTCGCGAACGAATTTGTTGATAATGAAGATAAAAACAATGAAACAACGGCAGTAGAATATCGAAGGAACAATAAATGCTCAATAGAATTCGTAGTTGTAGTAACATGCCTCGCATAGTAGGTTTAACCCTTGTCAAAAATTGTATGTTAAAGCTAAAAAAATATTAAATGTTTCAATAATATGAAAGGGGGTCATGATAATCTGACTCAACATTTTGCCATATGAAATGATTTTTTCAACGTAACTGATTGACAGAGTTCTTATTTTTTTTTAGATAAATACTCGACAGACTTACTTTTGATAAATGCATCATATAAAAAAGTCAATAGCTTTAAAATGTTAAATGTTTAAAAAATACATTTGACTTCATCTTTAATGGTAGACTGTGCACACTACACCACCTCTGTAGTCAGTACAGACGGAACAGATCCAGAACACTGTTCTCAATCACTCGATTGTTGTATGGAAGTGTGCAGGACGTCCAGGACAATGAATCGAGCGCCTCCCTGGAATAAGTGATGTGATGATTACGAAAATCAAAGTCCAGAGACATGGCAAAAACAAATACACAACAAGGACATGAGACAACCACAAGGCACGGAAAAAAATACGACATTAGAAAAAAACATGTCTGCTAGCAAGCAAACAACAAAGTAACTAACAAATATTTTATTGTCAATCAAGACGTCCTAAAGAAAAACTGAATTTTATGATAAAATCATAAAATATGTATAGAGTTGTAGCGATATCAGTAAATCAACACTTGTATAATGCAATCAACATTTTCTGTAACTACCAAAACTTATCTGTATTGTTTATCATGGAAACTACAATCTTTGTAAATTTATCAGCAGCTTATTGTTTCAAGTAAATCGTGATTGATACGCTCTTTATTTGTTATTCATAGCTTAAGCAGATGCTCTTTTTCATTCAAATCGGTTTAAATGCATACAGGATCAATGAGAAAGGTGATTTTCGACGATTCTGATTGGTTCATTCGGGGATGCTTTCCGACGCGTCCGCGTCTTGAGTACTAAAGGGCCGCGTTCCTTGGGTGAAGATGTTCTAGTTGAAGAAATTCTGTGGCGGAACCACGTTGGTTGCTGAACCAAGGTAAGACAGGTGTCGATTAATACAGCCTTTTTCTGGGTTTGGTGTGTGCCTCTGGCGACAACTTGTGACCCACATAGGTTTGTGTTTGATCAGTGGTTGTCAGGACAGCCTTTTGCAGGATCCGGTATTGAAGCCTTTTACAGGATCCGGTATTGAAGCCTTTTGCAGGATCCGGCATTGAAGCCTTTTGCAGGATCCGGTATTGAAACAATGGTTACAACTATTGTGTTGTACGTGTTTGAGACCAGGCTTTTAGGGTGGTTAAGTGATAAGTGTTTCGAAACGGGTGTTTGTATATATTCGTATTAAGTTGTTTGATGTAGTTTTTAGTTCAG
>MJUU01011261.1:26628-64934 GCA_002080025.1 Modiolus philippinarum
AAACGTCATATTTTTCTGTTAAAAATGCAACTTCTGGGTACAAATTATATACCCGGAAGTTCCAAAATTGAACGAGACTTACATACCCTATTTGGCACTCTATATATGACCCAAGGTGAGTCTGCTGTTGTACGAGAAATACAGTGGAAATATTTATACTGCATGGGGCGTCGTGTTCTTCATACATTTTCCTTATTATGACCTGACTACCTAGCATAGACAAGGCATTCCCTATCCCCCACCTTGGAAAGCGTCAGATAGCTTTGTAGATGGAGACTCTGAAAACCGATTCAGGTACCAGAAGCGTCCACGTGACACACCAGTTCGATGCACATACATGGTGGTTATTTGCCTTTATTTTATACATAAATACACCTCATGTAAGTAAGCTGAATTCTGATTGGTTAATTGCCATCGAATTTTTTGGCAAATACCACGTTACAGAGACGTGGTATTTGTCCTGGAGTCATCTGTGCGTTTTTATGATAAAGATATTCGGTGTAATTAAACAGATATATCATGAACGTCGGAATATTTGCCAAAAATACAAGTCTTGGGGCTAAATTTCCCTCGCCTTTCAGGGTCGGGAAATTTTTCCGACCCGAGACTTGTATTTTTTGGCAAATACCCCTCCTTATCATGATATATCTGTTCAGAGTAAACTGTTTGCAAATAATAAAATAATTGCCAACGACAGGCATAAAATTTATCAAACCATATCATTCAAAACTGTAACTGGTGTGTATTGCAAGGATTATCTGGTGAAGCATGTTTACCGGGGCTCCCTTTACAGAGCTGCCGGCACGTCCTCACGTGTTGGATAGCGGAATGCAATGTGTATGCTTGATAGCCACTTGTCATAATACAGTAGAACATGACTGCGAACTATCGTAGACGACATTTGTAGAGAAAAACTACACTACATGCAGTATAAAGAATGACCCTCTATATTTGTTCTACAAGAGCAGACTCTAGGAGTGGTATCGGATGCTAAATTTCCTGTCCCTACCCAATTCTCAGTGACAATCAAAACTTGTAGTCCCAGTCGTCGCACCACCCTTGATTTCTTACTAATTCAATTTTTTAATTGATTAACTTGTTTTCGTGCTGACATGTTAGTATTGCTCAGTGGACGTTAAACTCATAACTAATCAATCAATCAATCTGAATTACCAAATTTAAAACCACGAAAATAGATGCACTTTAAGGCACCCGAATCAGGGTCTCCTTGCAACAGATTTGCCGGTCGCGTCCCAGGGTGTTGGAAAGAGGAATGACTTGTCTATTCGGGGTAGTCGGATCATAGTACGAAAGCTTGACCGCGAACCATTGTAGCCAAACTGAAGAAACGCCATGTCCTATGCAGTATTAAGACTACCTTCTATATTTCTCATTAAGAGAGGAGACTCATCTTGGTTGTAAAGAAGGCTTAATATCCTGCCAATACCCATTTTTCCAGCGGCAATTTCTTTCTTTAAAATATAACTTGTTCTCGTCCTGGTTTAGCTGAAGTAATGCTCACTTGACGTTCATCTCTAACTAATCAGTAAGAAGAAACCCTTCTATATTTTTCGTTAAGAGCAGCTTCACTTGGGTCCGTTAAGAAAGCTAAATTCCCTGCCCCTACCCATTTTCCAGTAGTAGCAATTGAAACTCTAATATTGCTCAACGGACGTAGAACCTTAACAATTAATCAATCATTGAATATACTTAAATGATTGATATGTTTTATTCAACAATAAAACAAATCCCGCCTCGACACGCTCGTGTGTAGGGTCCAAAAAAAAATGAAATTATGCAGCGTCTGTGTGTCTCTTTTATATACATATAGCAAAATTACTATTTCAAGGCAAAAACTACGCTTTTTTTCGTCTTGGACCACTCTTTCGTGCCATAATGGTTAAACAGGTCTGTAATAGTAATCATTACATTCAGCGTTGTATTGAATATTTTACGAAAGGAGATGGAGTAAATGAACATGAGACCATAACATTGTGTTAACTCCAACTGCAATAATTTTAATGAGTAATTTCGGAAATTAATTCCTCGTCAGTAGTACTAGACCTCAAACATAGGAAATGGAACATTTCTTATTTCATATTGGCTGAATATTTTATGCATCTATTACAAACTCTGATGAATTTCTTAGGACTAGAAGGATTTTTTACGATTTATAATTCAGATGGTACTTTACTTTGAAATCACAGGAAAAATTAAGATGATAGTTAGAAAATGGGGGTAAAAACAAAATTACTGAATAGAATGCTCAAGATAAAAAAAACCAAAAGGCAAATAGACAACGCAGATGTAAAACCACCGGACAATTGTCAAAATGAAATTCTTGTAAGGTCGTCTTCTGCCACTTTACTTGCACTGATAAAGGAAATCCTTTTTATGTACAAGATGGCCAAAAAGCGAGCCAACAACTAACGTGGTAAAGGGTGTTCTTTGCAGAGGTGTGTAAGTTCTCATGAACTTTGGTCAAGTCCCTCAAAATGGAATATTGGAAGCTTTTACTCTGTTATACGCTGTTCAAAGATGACCAAGACGATAAACCTGAAGCACCGCTGAAACTGACATTTAACACCATACAAAATTTGAAACAGAAATGTGGATGTTGTGATCGTCTTCTATCGTCTTTTTGTCGGGCAATGGATGACAGCGATTGTTAGAACACTTTGCCAGTTAAGTTTATGATTGTTGACGATCCTGCATCCATGAATCATTAGGTAAAAAGCATGGATGTAGCGTTGCTCGAAAATTAGCAATGAATTCCGCTCAAACCGGTGCTAGGGGCCGTCTTGAACGTGCTGTGAGGTATGAGTAAAACTCATTGTTGAAGGCCTCATTGTGACTTCAGGATTAAGAACAACAATACAAGCGTTGTTCCATTGCTTATTATTACCATGTATTTGTAGAGACTTTGTCTCATTTGCATTTACTCCATATCCCTTAATTGTTAATCCTGTTGATAACAGCACCAGGTCTTTGTATTTTTGATTCTCGTTTTTTATCAATGTGTCAATACAGATACGTCTTCGGGTAATATTATATTGTAAAATGGGAGAGGGGGCCGGGGTACCAGGACAGACTGACATACTTAATCACGAAAGGTGGCAAGTCGAGTGTTGTTTCAATATTGAAAAAAACACATCGGCAGTAGAATACCGAAGGAACAAAGCACAAGATTACATAAATCAAAGTCCAAAGACCAGGCAAAAGCAAGAACACAAGAAGATGGAAGACCAAAGACACTACATGCCCAATAAAAACACAAAAAAAGAAAAAAAAACTAAAGCAAGAACAGTGTTAACTCTCAAAACCCTGAGTGACATCAGGTGCTCCGGAAGGGTAAGCATGTCCTGCTCTGTATGCAGCACCCCCGTGACACTGTCAGTGGGTCAATCCATAGCAAGGTCGAAACCGGTAATGTCAAATCCAGGAAGACGTGAATCAAGCTGAAAATGTCCGTCGTTTTCATTTGTGACACCGACATTTCATACCTATCTACATTGTATGATGTCGTGGTGACGGCCATAAAATTTCTGAATTAACAGCGGCTTAACATATCCCTTACTCAGCAGTTTTTGTGATAGTGCTTTTGCTCTTACCACAAAGTCACTGTATGAAATACAAGCTCTATAGTAACGAATTAATTGTGAAATATACACTCCAAATGCTGGAGAGGTAGGTATATTGCTGCTGAGAGAGGGAAATTTATATGGTATTGTATGACCTCTTGGATGATGTATTTACTAATGGACTTCTAGTCAAAGAGGATATTGGTCCGAAAGCCGTTTTTTTTTTTGCAAAAAGTTACATCACCGGTCGATCTATTCATATCTTTTAAAATTTTATTTGTGTTTTTGAATTGTGACAATATCGTCTGAAGAGAAGGAACAGTGTAGAAATAGTACAGACGATGAATACACGTTTCAACAAGTCAGCTACTCGGCCTAAGGCACTAACTCAGTAACCCATTTAGTGTTCGTTTGCTCATTTGATGAGCCTCAAATAGTGAAGACCGTTTATTTTTACAATGTATTAAGAATACCAAAGCTTTTGGTTGTCGCTGTTAAGTATGTAATTAATGAACAGAGGATAATTAGAAACACCTCCAAATGACCGAAAATTACAATCACATGCCACAATCTACCACGGAACTGCACAAGAAACACAATAATAAGACAAAATGCAAGCGTAGACAACGATAGGAACTCTGGATAACCGGACTAGGTAATAAGGCACTAGCAATAGCTACATGTAAAGTAGGGTTTAACCGATTCATGGGAACCACGTGTAAATTTTCTTATGAAATGAAACATATCTTCATTGTCCTTATTTTGAAAAATTTAATCATAGAAGCAGAAATTAATTCTTGATTTCAAAATGTTCATCCTTTGTTTAAATAATGCAAGACTTGAATTTATTTGGTACATATGACGAAACGTTTTAAGAGGGTGGTCTGATCCAACGATTAAGCCTCAAAATGCAGCATCGTGACCATTTCTGTTAAAAGATATCGTTACTTATTCTATCTATTTTATCTGCACTGATGAGACATAAGTTGTCGAAATGCGCATATGCAGAAAGTAAATTCACAGTGACTTCGGTATAGAGTTATTGTTACCACTGGGTCGATGCCACTGCTGGTGGACTGTAAGTCCCCGAGGGTATTCACCAGCCCAGTTGTCAGTACTTCGGTGCTGGCCTGAAACAACGGCAGTAGAATACCGAAGGAACAAAGGGGAGATATTCACAAAAATCGAAGTCCAAAGACAGGGCAAAAACGAGAACACAGAAAACAATGACGTTAGACACAAAAACAATGACGCCAGACAGACACAAAGCACAGAACCAGAAACCACAACATTCAGAACAAAGGCACTCACAGTGTGAACTCCAGTGAAACTGAGAGTGACATCAGGTGCTCCGGAAGGGTAAGCATGTCCTGCTCTGTTAACAGCACCACCTGAAAGATGATTATTTTTTGTAACCTTTCAAAATCTAAAATTTTGTAAATTTTATTGAAAAATAAGGAGTATCTCCCTCATGCAAAGCTCTGTCCTTAGCTGATTTTGGCTTTAAATTTAGATCACTTTGGTTATTTGTTCTCTATCAGTTTTTAAACATCTTTGAGTTTACGGTCTTCCGAACGTTTAGATTTTACCTGCACTGATGAGACATAAGTTGTCGAAATGCGCATATGCAGAAAGTAAATTCACAGTGACTTCGGTATTTAGTTATTTGTTACCACTGAGTCGATGCCACTGCTGGTGGACTCTTAGTCCCCGAAGGTATTCGCCAGCCTAGTAGTCAGTACTTCGGTGCTGGCCCGAAAGCCGATTATTTTTGTAACCTTTCAATATCTAAAATTTTGTAAATTTTATTGAAAACTAAGGAGTATCTCCTTCATGCAAAAGCTCTGTTCTTAGCTGATTTTGGCTTTAAATTTAGATCACTTTGGTTATTTGCTCTCTGTCAGTTTTTAAACATCTTTGAGTTTACGGTCTTCCAAATGTTTAGATTTTATCTGCACTGATGAGACATAAGTTGTCGAAATGCGCATATGCAGAAAGTAAATTAACAGTGACTTCGGTATTTAGTTATATATTCCTGTTAGATGAATTCAATTTTCATAAATTAAAAAATTAAAGCAAAAATTCGGCACAACTGGTCAAATTCTTTTAAGTCTGAGTGGTATATGAATGACCTAAGCCTTTACTACTGTCTTCTCTGTGGTCTTTGATCTTGACCTCCATTTCATCGTCTTGTAGCCATGTTTGGTCAATGTTAGTGAAAAAGTTATGTTAGTTTCTGGAGAAATGTACGCGTTTAGTTAAGAAATTTGGTGTGATGGTTGACCTTCAGTGGCACAAAATGTCATTTTTATTTGTCTGGCCTAAGTTTAATTGCCCCGTGGATTTTAAGGATTCAAGATTAGGTCTGTTTTCATGAATGTATACACAACATGATAAATGTCGGATTTTGAAGTTATCTGACTATCTATCCTATATCCGTTGACAATGATCTCGCTAATGCAGTTAAGCGAATATGTTAAATTTTCATTTTGATTCTCTTTTACGCAAAGGGTGTACCGACATGACTTGTCCTTCTTCCGTAAATATGTTTGACGTAAAAAAAATAAAGAATATGTAATAAATCCCTACAAAAACATCTTAAAATTCAGCGAATGGAACAATATAGTCGTTCTTCATCTTGGAAGTCATCATGAGACCGTCAACAATGAGCGAACAATCATACCTCACAGAAAGTTACCCCATCCCCCCGTTTGTATTGGATTAAGTAAAATGCTATGCAATAACACAATACCGAAGTTACTGTGAATTAAGTTCCTGCATATGCGCATTTTGAATTTATGTCTCTTCAGTGCAGATCAAATCAAAACATTTGGATATCCATAAACCGAAATGTATGTAAAAGCTGATAGAGAACAAATTACCAAAAGGAACCAAAAATTAAAGCCAAAATAATCTAAGGACAGAGCTATGCATTGAAGCGCTCTGCGTGAATGCGTTGATTTGTTGCTGTTCGAAATTATGGAAAGGTAGGTGCGGTGATTCATTTTTATCTCGAAGCCATGAAATGGCTGGAGAGATGTTAAACAACGACAGTAGAATACCGAAGGAACAAAGGAGTGAAAATTACAAAAATCGAAGTCCAAAGGCATGGCCAAAACGAGAACACAGAAAACAATGACGCCATCACAAAACACCGACGCTAGACAGACACAAAGCACAGAAACAGAAATCACAACATTCAAAACAAAGCACTCACAGTGTGAACTCCAGTAAAACTGAGAGTGACATCAGGTGCTCCGGAAGGGTAAGCATGTCCTGCTCTGTTAACAGCACCCGTCACACTGTGAGTGGGGCAATCCAGGAAAATGTCAAAGTCGGAAGTCAAATCCAGAGGAAGACGTGAATCTAGCTGAAAATGTCCATTTTCATTTTGGATACTGACACGTCATATCTTTCGATGATGTTATGGTGACGGCCATAGAATTTCTTGAGGGATGAAATTAACATAGGTTGAACAAATCCCTGACTTAGCAGCTTTTGGGACAGTGTTTTTGCTCTGTTCAAAAAATCACTCCATAGGCTGGAGAGGTAGGTATATTGCTGCTAAGAAAGGGAAAGTTCACAATTGGGAAATTAAAATCATCACGCTTATCATACAGCTTAGACTTCAAACGGCCATCTTCGTCAATATACAATAACAGATCTAGGTACGAAGCTGAAGTAGATGTTTCAGTTGTTTCTTTAATTTCAAGCTCATTGGGATAGATGAGCTTGATGGCTTAAAATGACAAGAAAAATCACGCGAGGCTTCAAGCCTATTAACAGCTCTAAAAGATGATCTTCGTGCTTCCGATAGTGCGCAAGTTTTTTTTCAAAATCGTGTACATTGTGTTTTTAAGTTATATTTCATCATTTTCTTGAGTTGAATACGGTGTTGCTATATTAAACTGAATACAAAATGCATGTTTATCAAATTACTCGTTTTTTTTATATTGCGTCTCGTATCAACGAACCCGTCGCGCAGTAATTTGTTAAAGATGAAATAACATTTGTTTACCTTTGAGAGTGTATTGCATATATTTATAGAAATGAAATCGACATGCGAAATCACACAATCCGATTATTTTCACGTATTACGGAATGACTTAATACATGCAGACGTATGCAGAAGTTCTTTGGATGACTACGAAGTCTTGCCACGCGTAAATTTTCAGGGTTTCGAGATTCAACTCCATCGGAGCTTTCTTTGAAATGAGGAAGCAATGTCAGCGCATGTCCTCCTATATGACCCATTTGACATAAATGAACCTGAAAATGTACATGAAGGATTGTAGTTACTGTTAAAGATTCTGAAGGGATATAATTTTCCAACTTATATTGTAATAAAAAAGTGATGGTGATATCTTTTCAGCACAAATCCTTTAAAATTAAGTGAAATGTTATACAGTTGTAACATATAACAAGTTGGGTGTGACGGAATATGGTTACTTTTACTTGGACGAGTAGATAACGCTTCAGCTTGTACATCTTTCATGGAAATAGGGGGTCAATTATTAATCAAAATGGCTCAGAATGATAAACGTCTTAAGAGTGTTATAATGCTTTTGATTTCTTTGTTTTTTATGGCGAGCCTTATTGCAATTTTTGTTGAATTGGTTTTTCTTGCCTTTTTTTAACAGTTTATGTAATTTCTTCTACATTCACTGTAGTTTAAATTAAAACTTAAAAACACAACAAGTATATATAACAATTAAAACTGTCAATTTTGATTTTTGAAAATTACGTCGCTAAAAATTTGGACTACTTTCGTGACTCTCCTAAGGCTATTTCTGGAATTCATTTACAAAAATCGGCTGACAACATTTAAATAACACTTGAATAAAGTAAATAACTTCAAGAAAACAGATCCAAACACACATCTTGAAAAAACAAGCAATTTCAGAACAAACATCGTTTTGAAACTAAAAAAATATGAACAAAGCAGCCGAAAGACCTTAAAAGAGCAAACACATGGCACTGTCTTCATTTCCAAAAATGAATAGCATATTTCGTTGATGTAACGTAGAGACATGGTAACAGTCATTGAGTGTTAAATTCTCTTTAACAGGGCTAGTAGGGTCCGTAAGCGTGATCCGTGAAAAGGCATTTTTGGAGGCTGATTTGTAAAACTTCATTAAGAATAGGATTAATTTTACAGATTTCCCGAAAGTTGAAACTAAAAATTAAATGTGATAAGTACTTGCACGATTAAATGAAAAGGACCTCATATAATAGACCAACATATTCAACCAGACATATTTATAACTATAAATAACAGTGAATGAAGTAAATACTTAGTGAAAGAAACATTAAATTGCGTAATACTGAATTGCCACAACATACAATAGTGTACCTATCTAGTTAATTTATATACGTATAGGAGGTAAATCGTCCTCTTCCTGTTCAATTTCAAGTCGTTTTGAATAATGGTGAGATTTCCTACACACAATAGGTTCCAATAATCTGTCCGTTATCCTTCTAACCTCACTTTTTGTTCTTTGAAGATCCTCCCTAGGGGTCCCGTCTTCCGTTTCATACTCTTTGTAAGATTTTTGATAATATTGGCAGTCTCTCGGGTTTAGTTTGGTCTTGTTCGGTTTTGTTAGCCTAGACACCATCCTCTCAAGATTGTAACCGGGTAGCGTTCGGAATGCCGGTGCTTTCGGTAACAGAATGTCATAGTCTGGATCGTACACCATCAACCGTTTTCTAACATCCGGTCTCCTTTTCATTGCATACTCGTATGATAGTGACGGTGCATTTACAAGTTTACGTCTCTTGAATGGTTGGACATGAACACTTTGACGGGTTGAATATATATGTTTGATGTTTTTCGTAGCTAGTCCGTTGTAAGACACATTGAATGCCATTTCTCATTCGAAATAAAAGTCTTAATCCGAAATTTGTTATTTGTCTAGTACTTCGAAATTTTCGAACAAGACCGAGAAGTCCTGTTATTCCATAAGAACAAACAGTTGTTTATTTTCTATTCCAGACTTTCTATTTATCGTAGCACTAATCCTAGTAACTTTTGTCAACACTTTAAACGGTCTGAAACTCTGCCATTCAACAATTTGTTATCTCAAAACATATATAGACACAAAAGCTGTATGTTTAATTTTTCTATTAATTAAAAGTCCTGGTTAAATATGTATTTTTCGTGTATGTCAACTATTTGTGTACAATCCGATAAATGCAAACACCCTTGGAGAAGCTGTCCTTGTCTAGGTGAAATTACGTCGAGACGAATTTTCTCTCCAGCTGAGTTTTGTAATTCTTACGTTCTTTTTTTTTAAATTCTTACAAGTAAATCAACTCCAATGCAGTCAATTTTATATTTCGCACAACAGATATATATATTTAATTCAAAATCACAACAATCTATAAGGTTAAAAGAGATACGATTATTTTCTTTTTGTGATAAATATCCAATATACAAACAAACCAATTTATTTAATACACCGAGGTAAACATTGTGTATTGGGGCATTATACTTATTTCTTTAGGTTACTAGAACCAACAGAGGAATTAACGGTGGTAAAATTGTTATTCAAATTAATCAGATATAACTATAATTAAATGTAATTAAAATCCCATATTGTAGTCAGCAAGGATTTTAAACTTGAAACTGAATTAAAATTTCAATTTTAAAAGGCATTATATTTTATTTTTTGAACCAACGTTTAATTCTAATATTTATAAAGATGACTATAGGCTTCGATATCCCATTCAGTCGATTATATAGTAATTTGAGGCTCTATCGTGGGCAACACAAATTTGAATGGTATCTACATATAAATATTAAAATAATTCATAAGCACAATGATTACTATGAAGTATATTCATATACCAAGGTAGCTTGATTTATTTTACCTTTTTGTCCAAATATATAGCTTTGCATTATGTAATTTTACTTTCATTAGATTTATTTGAAATATTTAACAGTCATAAATAATGGAACGACATAATATCTGAATATCAGCAGATTTTATAGGATCTACTAAGGAGTGCATATACCATTAGCGTATCCAGGGGGTTCTGCGGGGATAGAAACTCCTTTTTTGGCAATATTTTAAAATTTTTAGTGTAGATTGACAATGTAAGGTTAAAATAATAATAATAATAATAATAATATGCATAATTAAATTTAAAAAATTAAATAAAATTAAAAATAGTTAAAATAGAATTTGAAGCCACTTTTTCGTTTTTTCGCAAGCTTATTCTAACCGGATAATAATTCAGATATTCTCTGTCAGCGAAACAATGATTCAAAAGAGGATCCAAGTAAGTAACCAACGAATGACATGAAATTAACATTGAAATCAAACATTTTCCTCTGTGGCGAAAAGGAGCTCCTAGAATCGAACTGTTACTAACGGTCGTTATATTTTGTGTACACAAGAAATACGACCGATAATTGCAACGAGGAAACGAACCACACGAAGAAATCGTCGCTTTGACATGACCCATTCAACACACTGTATATATATAACTGTTTTAGATAGACATCAAAAACAATATATTTACAGACTAACACCGTGTATAACAACCGTTTAAATGTCAAATTCTGTTTGATTGATCACGAACATTTAATAAACCCCGTTTCTTATCGTTTTATATTGAAATAAGATATAAATAAATTTAAATATTTTTAGGGTATTTTATTTAGCAATGTCATTTGTTAAAATATTCAAAAGAACATATATATGTTCTAAAGATATGTCTTGATTTAAAGAGAGTGTCAATAGGACAAAACTTATTATTATAATAATAATCTTTATTTGCAGACAAAAGACTCGTTATTAAACATTGCCTTAAACCTGATGAGACAATTGTTGGAAGCACGATAAGAAAAAAATGATTGGGAGTTCTAACATGGCTCTAGTTAATCGTCAACCAGTATAATACTCGATAACCATATATTTCGTACATGCACAAATGGAATCGGCAAGTGAGTAAACGGGACAAAAAGAACAATCTTTTTAATTTTGTTCGTCTTAGTTTATAAAGGAAATAAAGGTTAAGAACTTTTTTTAACTACATCATGCCATTCAGACACGTAAATGTGTATTGTTTTGCTTTTGATTTGAATTTTGAATTTGCATCTGTTTGAAAACGTCAGATTGTGTATTGTGGCGTCATGTATAAAGACAGCAATGGAGGGGAGAATAATAGGATCTTGCATAAGGTCAGATTAAAGATCGGGCTATCTTTCACAAGTGTAAGAAATTTCGTCTTTTCTCGAGTGGAGCGTAGCGGAACGAGAGGAAAAGACGGAGAATTTCTTACACGAGTGAAAGATATCCCGATCTTTCATTTTGACCGAATGCAAGTTCCTATTTCTTCCGTAAAACACGGATAGAAATGTCTAGAAACTTATACCGTGTGAACAACGTTGTCGCCATTTGAGTGTTCCTAACATTATGACATCAGGTGTTTTATGACGTTTAGTCATGGTTACGATTGTTGCATCACAAAAATCAACACGTCTGGTTGGTCTTTGACCGGTGTGAGATGAGGTCGCGTGCATCGATCTCACAAGGGTCATCTCCCACTGTAAACCACCATTTACGGAAGAATTCCGCATTCTCTTAGGTCGCTTCAGAATGGAAAATTCAATTTTCTATCATATTAGAATCGAAATAATTCATGACAGGTAAATGGTTATTGTCATTTAACCATGGGCTTAACCTTCATATTCGTAAATTTAACCCCTCGCTAACGCTCTGGGTTAAATTCGAATTTCCAATAACCATATACCTGCCATGAATTATTTCTTAATTAAAAAATAATAAAAAAGGTTGGAGTTAGAACTTAATCTTTCTAATAGTCCATTTGCCAGTTCTACAATCAACAAAATTAATTGAGCTATATTTTTGGTCTTCTGATGGGGTCACAATAAATTATCAATTGAGTAAAGTGCAGTTCAAAATTTTACATAGGATTGTTGCAACGAATTCATTCTTTTATTTAATGTAAAATTAAAGGAGCTTTACTTCGCAGTTTATATTGTGAATCTAAAGAAAGAGTATTTAACATTATTTTGACATACAACATAGTCAGAAATGTTAAGCTTTCTCGCCATATGTGTGTGTGTGTGTGTTTTTTTTTTATATATAAATTATTGAATTTCCATTCACTGCGATTAAGAGCTGAAAGCGAGGCCAAGAGTGCGGTTGATTGATTGATTAGTTAGTTAGAGTTTAACATCCACTGAGCAATATTTCATCTAGATCAGGACGAAAACAAGTTAATCAAATCAAAAAATTATAAGTTTTTGACAGTTGAGCTTCAACGCCCAGTTACGATGCATTGGGCCCTGCATTCTGGTTTGTAGCATGGCATGACATTTTCCGTTTCTGGGGCTTAATTTTTAATATTCCTTTTTGAATTGATGAGCAGAAATCATCTACAATAGTTTGCAAACAAAGATACCACAACTTTTAAAAACTAAGTTAAAGAAAAAAGAAATAAAGGTGGAAGGGGAAATCGGGGCAACGACTTTTGATTGCCACTGGAAAAAGAGGAGAAATGGGTAGGGCAATGAAATGTAGCCTTCTAAAGAATCCTAGTGAGTCAGTTCTCCTTAGAAAAATACAGAAGGGGTCTTTATACTGTATGGATTATGGCGTTCCACACAGTATGGCTACAATGGTTCCCGGTCAGGCTTTTCGTATTGTGACCTGACTAACCCCGAATAGACAGGACATTACCATATCCATCACCTAGGGACGCGTCCGGTAGCTCTGTAGCCAGAGCACTTGAAAACCGATTCAGGTGCCGGGATTATGCGGTTGGGGCCAGAGAACAAACTTCATTTCTGGTTATAAGTCTTCCGATGTTCTTTTGCAAATATCTCTGGCATTCAATGTTTAAAACCCTTTCAAATGGACATAAATAGGATACGCCAACGGGTTGCAGAAAGTAACTTCAGTGAGCCGGCAATACCTGTATTACTATGTGCTTTTTTCCTTTATCCCAATGAATTAACTCAATCGACACGTGCGATGCATGTCCATCATATATCAAAGGCATTATTGGTCACCTGTACATCTCAGCTTCATTCACTGCTGTTTTTAGTCGTAATTTGTCATATGATACGTCATTCGAATAAACCGAAATTATAAGTTCAAAATTTTCAGAAAGGGATTTTATTGAAATACGCGTTCTCCGTGTTGTTTCGCGTTATCTCTGTGTGTGTCGCTTTATTGACTTTTCTGGAAATATTTACCATAAACATATTGTTAGCTTTGAAGAAATGTACAGAAGATTTTTTATTTCTCTTTTTAGCACCCTACGTGCTATCTAGTTAACATACCTACGTGCTATCTAGTTAACATAATTATTATGATGCTTGTTATGGTACATATTACATTAATACAGGTTGTTGATGTTAGAAGATATATATCGACGTTTATAATTACTGGGCCAGGAATTAAGTCCTACCTCACTCCATTCATTTCCCATTTCCACCTTCAAATATGAAAGAGTTCCTATCTCGAATAATTTTAACTTAACTGTTTTCCTGTTTCAATTTTTTTCTTCACGGAATCACAAAAGAGATCAGTTTACTATGAAAGCTTATATGGGTCACATTATGTGGTGCCACGTAAAAAAAATCAACACAAATCGTGGCCATGAGAAACAAATCGTTCTGACGAATTAACAAGTCGTGGCCACGAGATACAAATCATTGCCACGAATTGACAATTCGTGGCCACGAGAAACAAATCGTTCGCATGATTTGACAGTTTACAGATTTCAAGGAATGTATCTGTTACAAATGTGACAAAAATATGTAGCCGAAATCTTGGCGCTTAAGTGCAAGAAAGTATACTTATAGTATAACTAATTGACCGTCGTGAATATCAATAAAAATGTCACGAGTGCCGAACAACGCAGACGGATTTAACGAGTTGCAGAACTTGTTCTGCAACGAATTAAATCCACTGCGTTGATCGACACGAGTGACATTTTTATTGATATTCATGACGGCTGATTAGTTATGCTTTTTATTATATAGATTTTCTACTCAAAAACCGAGATTTTAGATGCGGATTATTTTTTTCATGTCAATACGCCAGTTGTTTACTTGACGACGACATTGAAAAGACATTGTGACGTCGCTTCATTAAGACGTCATTCAGTGACTAGAAATCCTTTATTTTCAACGGTGACAATATGACATTTATTTAACTCAGAAACTCGATAAATCACCGCTATCTATATAATAATAGTGATTCCTTACAATACGTTCATATAACAAAATTCCTACGTCACTCTTAATTTTGTTTCTGCATATGCGCATTTCGACAACTAGTGTCTCTTCAGTTCAGATTAAATCAAAACATTTGGAAATCCATATACCGAAATATGTGTAAAATTGATAGAGAACAAATTACCCATAGGATCTAAACAGTGAAGCCAAAATCAGCTAAAGACAGACTTATGCGAGAGGGAGATTCTCCTTAGTTTTGAATAAACATTTGTATAATTTAGTTATTGCAAGTTTCGAAATAAATTCGGTTTTCGGACCAGCACCGAAGTACTGGCTACTGGGTGAATACTAAAAAGTACCCTTGGGGACTAACAGTCCATCAGCAGAGGCATCGACCCAGTGGTAATAAATTAAATAATACCGAAGTCACTGTTAATTTTGTTTCTGCATATGCGCTATCGACAGCTTGTGTCTCTTCAGTGCAGATAAAATCAAAACATTTGGAAATCAATATACAAAAATATGTGTATATGCTGATAGAGAAGAAATTACCCATGGATCTAAACAGTAAAACCAAAATCAGCTGAGGACAGAGCTATGCGAGAGGGAGATACTCTAAGTTATGAGCAAAATTTTGTAAATTGTGACATGATATTATACTAGGAAGCATTGTTGTGTAATGGTGAAAAACAAGAGTGAATTCTCAGAAATGAAGTTAACACGTATGAATATGCTGAAGTAGGCAAATACATGTAAAGCAGTATGATACAGTATGTCACAAAATATGAATATTAATTTCACAGTGATTAATATTTTTCAATCTGTTGCTGTTCGGATTTATATAATATTTCAACCTAGCAATCATCTCTTCACACTTGTTGAATCCTCTTTGAATCAACATGACACGTTGTATGATTTGTTTTGCGATTTTGGTTTGTAGCATGATGCCTTGTGAGTTTTGCACCTTGGAGAACACCCTTTGTAACCTTTGTAGCCAGCGGCAAAATCGTTCTGGTGGATTGGCAGAGATTCGGAAAGACATTGAAGGTAGATAGAATTATATTACATTTGATGTGTTATCTCCAGTTATTGTATTGGTTAAACCTTTTGTATACTATATATATTTTTAAAAGGTTGGTACAATATACCAGAATGTTTGTCCTGAGGCAAGTGTTCTGTATATTGCGCACGACTCCCGAGTCCTATAGAACGCTTGATCACTCTTAAGTGTTCTGTATATTACAATGTATGCCCCTATAGAACGCTTGATCACTCTTAAGTGTTCTGTATATTACAATGTATGCCCCTATAGAACGCTTGATCACTCTTAAGTACACCAGGAAAAATATTCTTGTTAATGGCACCCAGTCCATTGATAACAGCTGTTGCACTCGTGTAGGATCGACATAAAAGGAACAATATCCGTCGTCTTGCGTCCGTTTGTCCTTCCGTCTGCATGGTACCAAAATTTAAGCATTATCGACATCTCCTTAGGAGGTTCGTTCCTCATGTTTTGGGGTTCTTGTCAGATTTTCGGAATTCTCGGGTTTTATCCAATTAAAAGCATTATAATTTTTTGCCCATGGACCCCCTTATTTTTTTCCCATAATTTCATTTCATACATCTTTATGAGCATTCTGTAAAAATTTTATTAAATTTTACTTATTTTGTCATATTCATTCATGGTCAAATCTTGCTAATGTTAAATCTATGAAAAATCCGTGGAGTTCAGTTTCCCGCCAAAATTTCAATCACTTATATCTCAAAAACTAGATCATCAACTTATCAATTTTTTCCTTTTATCAACTTCTTTTTATAATTTCTAACAAAAAAATCCATATATTTGAAATCCTATTTACTTTCAAATGGAGTAGCGAATCCCCTTAACCAAACCTAGAGGTATGGTAGACTTGCATTTTGCTTTCTTTATTTATATTTCTACACTTTTTCATGCCATGAGTTTTGATTATTTTTGTATATTACAATGTATGCCCCTTTTATCCAGATCTCCTTAATCCCTTGGTACTATTCAAGCAAACTTGCACGACATCTTCATCTTCGTGTAGTTTGTACAGTGATTTTTTGAACAGAGCAAAATCGCTGCCCCGAAAGCTGCTTAGTCAGGGATTTGTTCAACCTATGTTAATTTCATCCCTCAAGAAATTCTATGGCCGTCACCATAACATCATTGAAAGATATGACGTGTCAATATCTCAAATGAAAGTGGACATTTTCAGCTAGATTCACAACTTCCCGGATTTGAATACCGACTTTGATATTTTCCTGGATAGACTCGCTCACAGTGTGACGGGTGCTGTTAACAGAGCAGGACATGCTTACCCTTCCGGTGCACCTGATGTCACTCTCAGTTTCACTGGAGTTCACACTGTGAGTGCCTTTGTTTTGAATGTTGTGATTTCTATTTCTTTGCTTTGTGCCTGTCTAACGACGTTGTTTTGTGTCTGGCGCCATATTTTCTCTGTTCTCGTTTTGGCCATGTTTTTGGACTTCGATTTTTGTTGATTTCCCTCCTTTGTTCCTTCGGTATTCTACTGCCGTTGTTTCTTCAATATTGCAGTCATAAACATTCCCCGTTTCCCTTCTTTTTCCTATAAATTTAATCTTTCTGTTTTTGTAATTTTCAATGCTGTAGTTGCTAGCTATAGTCACCAGAGGATTAGAAATTACTGCAATTTTTTTTCATGTACAAGTGTCACTTTTTTTCCGATTCTCAAGTTTGTCTTTTCGACGTAAAATTAGATGAAATTGAAAGTAATGAACATGTTGTTTGCTTAGCAATCCGAACTTTTGTGCACGATATTCACGTGCAGGGCATATTAATTTTTTTCAAGCTGAAGTGATAAATACAGAATTTTGTAACAAAAGTTCTAAGGCTCAGTGACAAACCAGAATATTGCCCCAAGATAAAAGGCAGTGCTCGGTGTTATATTGCCTGAAGTTAATGGCTTAGTTTTATAGAACTCTGGACTTTTCAAATACCGATCTTTTGACTGGCTATACATTCAACAATATAATATTGTCCTTACGATTCATGTTGCTTCGATATTCTGATGATTTTCAAGATGAAAAATATCAATTCCTATTTCAATATTTTTGGTAATGGGTACTTCTTTTCTGACTATATTTAGATTATGGCTTTCCATATTATTTGATTCTAATGCTGCTGATGACTCCTTGAAACACGTGTACAGCATAACAAAATTAAGCATTTATGATGCAACTTGGGTATTTTTGTATTTTGAAACCTTTGGACCGATGCCACTGCTGGTTAACCAGAGGTCCACGAGGTCCATCAGTCCAATAGTCAGACTTGTCTGACATGAAAATTTACCTTGCATTTTATAGACATTTACTATTTTTATCAAAATTTAAAATGTCTAACTCCTTAAAAATGCTATGACTTCATTCCGTGTATGGCACTCGTTGGATGTGATTAGTACTCGATTTGGCTTCCTAATTCTAGATTTTTGGTAACGAGTACTTCTTCTCTAACTATTTTTGGATTAAGGGTTTTCCATATTATGCCTCTAGTGCTGCTGATGAGAGGTTATTTCTTGAAACACGTGTACAGCATATCAACATTAACCGTTTATGATGCTTGGATATTCTTGTATTTGGAAATGAATGGTATTATGCTGTAATTAACCAATAACAATATTTGAATGTCCGGGGCGTCAATCGGATATTTGACGGTCAAAAATGTAGTTTACAGGCGACGCAAAGCCGAACCTGTAAGTTGATATGTTTTAACGGCAAATCAAGATTCCTTTAATAATTAAAATGGAAATTGCAGCCTCACATAACTTTTTGTGTTTCCAGATTTTTAGAAGTATTTTGTCGTCGTTGTAAAGAAACCCGAGCTTACATGACGTTGTTGTTGTCTGTTAAGAAAACCGGATCACTGCAGAAAGAAAATACGCCACCCTTTGAAAAAAATACGTAACTTTCGAGTTAATTGTTTTACCAGAGAAGGTTCTTTATTTATTTAATTACCCGAAAGAAAAAAAATAAAACAAATAAATACAATCATGTAAATAAATCATTCCTTTGACATTTTGTCATATTTATCAATTTAGCACTGTTAAACAAGTAATCTATTTATCAATTTAGAACTGTTAAACAAGTAATCTATTTATCAATGAACGATGTTGAATCTGTTTTGTAGCGCTCCAAGTTAATTGTTCTGCGCAAAAATGTATTTATTGTCCAATGTCTATGACCTTAACAGTCTACTTGCTTCTATTGCTTTACCAAGTTAGCACTTTTTGTAATATATTGGACCAACAACTTTAGGTCCAAGTCAACATGTAACAGAAACAATTTTGTAGTATTGTCTACGAATCAAAACAATCACGGTCCTTTTAAATTGCCCCAAAATACTATTGTATATCTACGGACGTTTTACTCTGATAATTCAAAAGTAACTCTGCACATCAAAGCAAACTTTTTAGAGGAAGAAGATGTTCTCGTATGTGTCATCTAAATATATTTGGTGTAGACTCGATTTCACAGGTCGAAGATGATTGAGGATTGCATAAGGATTCTGTTTATTGTCAAACTATTCTTAGTAAAAGGAGTTAAGGGTCATATTCATTTTCAATAATTATTTTCGTTTCAAAGAATTAGCATAACCAATGATCCAGTAGACATGATATTTTCACAGTGAATACAATTACAGTTATGAACATTTTCTGCAACTTTCCACTTTTCAAAATTTGTTATTTTTTGTGATTCAAAAATTCACTTTTGTTATGCAAAAAATCATAATTTGACATTTTTGTAGAGTTGTTCAATCTTTGGACTGTTTACAGACTTTTATTCACTAAAAATTGTTGAAAAGTGCCAATGAATATGGCATTCACATTCTGGTACAAATTTTATCCATATACAAGAATTTCCAATCTTAATTGTGACATTTTCAAAATGTAGAGGTGTATGGTATACAAATTAATCATTTTGAGTTAACAGCGTCGTTTGAATTTTCAAACCACATGCATGGTGAAAAAAATGCTTCGGTTGCATCGATCTCTGACTGAAAAATTTGTTTTCAAGGCGGATAAATTTTTCGGGTAGAAATGCAAATTTCGGAAATTTGCGTTTTTGAGGAACCATGACCAGACTGGTTATTTAGACTTTTTTCAAGTGTCTAATCTAATAATCTCAAAAATATGAGAAACCGAAGAAAACTCAGGGATGATTTTAGCTCTTTTCAAATGGGTCCCCCATCCAAAAATTGGGAATTTCGCATCGCGACAACTGAAATTGGGAAAAATAAAATTATATCAAATACTGCAACATACGGTTGTATAAAACAAGAATATGTGTAAGTACACACAACAAGAGTTTGAAGAATGAAAAGTATCATTACACCAAAGCCATTAAGACTATATTTTATACATTTTTTCAAAAATTAAGACTATATTTTATATAGTTTTTCAAATTACACCAGATATGAAATTTATCAAGCTGATCATCAACGAAAGAAGTACTGCTCTTTTCCTTTATGAAAGCAAATCAACATTCTGTCAGAAATTCTTTGGTTGTCTGCAAATAAAGATGACTTACACATTTCAATATTATCACCAAAATCAAATCCTTCATACCCAACTTAGTGATAAATATACCTCATTCCATGAAATTTCTATGCATTCATTTATTAATCATACAGCAGGTCATTTCCACGTTTCGTTTTAACTAGTAGAAATGAGAGCACCGGCCACCCCATATGAAGTGCATTTCCAAATTCTCATCCAGTTAAAAGTCCCAGTTTCAGAAACTCTGATTTCAAGTCATAACTATTCAATATTTATTTCAATGCAAACTATATCTTTGGCAATGAGAGCATTTGCACGTTACCACGTAATGGATGAAAGTCTCGAATTTTAGACACGACAATGAACGATAACAACACGATTTCAATTCACTTTATGCATTCTGAATTTCAAGATGTTCCCTTATGGACATTTGCGATCTCAGACATTTTGTTCATCTTCAGGGTGGTCGTAAATAGCGTTAATTGCATTATTTAGTTACTTCTGGACGTTACTGTGATGTTTTGAGTAATTTCCGGTTCTGACAAAAGGCGACACGGATCGGAACGAAAGATTCACCGGACACGGAAATGAAAAAAATCCGGATTTTGTAAACATCGTTGCCGCGATTGGGAATTTTCTTGTTTGGGGAATGGGGCCGCCAAGAGGGGAATGGGGCCGCCGGGCGGCCCTAAATTATATAGTAGCGTCATCCCTGAAACTGATCGGCTTATGTATGATTTTGTCAAATTAAACTGTGTTGTAAAATTTAAGACATTTGTAAAGAAATAAAAAACTGTGATCCTTAACCTTTTTTGTTGAGAATATATATTTGAAATATTGTTGGAAATAATGATTGATTAAAAATGACTCAATGTTCCAATAATAACCTGTTAGCTTTACTGTTTCTGGAGAGCCTCTGGTTAGCCCAAAGGATCAACGTGACTGAAATTTTAACCTTCATTAGACGCAAGTCGGCTGCCCATTACAACTACATTAATGAGTAAACTAAAGGACTTAGTTGCACAAAGGTCATGTAAAGTTTCTTCAATAAATTAAAACCTAAAGCTTATTAATACGTATACAAAATTGCAAAGAAAAACATTACCTTTAATTGTACCATATATATTTCACAGCGATAGGGAACTGAAATAACAGAAGATGATCATGATTTCATTTTGATTCAAATCCAATGGACGATATTCCACTTTCAAATTTTTGGGTAATTGTCGACATCTTACCCCGAATCTATTTGAAACTGGTACCTGACGTCAGTTGAGCGTAATCTAGGAATTCTCCGATTTATTTTCTTGACCTAAAATAATTTGGTTGGAAATGACCCGCCTTTGATAAAATGTTGATTTATGACACGTTCGGCTTTTTTCCAATCATAAACACCTTTCATATGTTGATAGAAGAATTTATTCCCTTTGCCCTCATACAGCGGGACGCCATTTTTACCCCGTTTGACCACTTTGACCCGCCATTCTAATACCCGGAACGTTCCGGAATTGGACTTTTGGAAGAACGTTTATTTTATTCGTTCATCATTCAACGCATTGTTATGTTTTAATACATGAAATGATGCAAGCAGGTGTTTAGTAAAACAAGATCTAGTATGACAAGGGCCTTATAATTACCGTAGGCGTAGTACAGAAACTTTTTGAAACGTTGCGGATGTGAAAAAAAGTAACAATTTTCACCTGAAAAATAAAACACCGCCGCTCGATACGTTTTTAGCACTTGTTAGTTTTGTCTCGTTTTGGTAATCATGTAAGTACTGCCTCTTTATTTTAGTTACGTTAGTTTTACGTGGCCGACAACAAAAAGTATTCAGCAGTGTTAAGAGTACGTGACATATAAAGGAAAACGGGATGCACAAAATGTCACAGTGTGAATGTAACTTTTCAAAATAAATCATGTTTAGTTAGATCAACACTAATATATTAGATTGGCTCATATTTTGATTCAGAAGTGACTTAATGTTCATGCAGGATCGTTAGATTTCCACTGCATTTTAATTGCGATACACATTGACCTTAATATTTTCAAGTCACCAAACAGCTCAAGTGTATTTCTTACATGATATGGGGGGGGGGGGGGGGTCTCTGATATGAAAATAGGAAAAAATTGTTGGCCAGATAGTTTAAATGAACACCGAACATAATTATGTTGTGAGATTTAGGGAAACAAATTTAAATCCCTGTTTGTCGTCAACTTAATTTTTGAGATGGAGGAGGGTATGATGCAAACAAACAAAAACAAAATAAAAAACAAGAAGATAATTTTGAAAATAAGACATTTTGATGTGATTCATTTTCATTAAAAGTCAGTTATAAGAATCAATTGAATCTAGCGAAAATATGTTTTTCATCATTGCTCACTTTTTTCCCATTTCAGTTAATGACTCAGTCCTTTTAAAAAGTCTTCTTATCATAATGTACCTCTGTGGTCTTCCTAATCCACGCTTAAAACTACCTTTTTAATCGCAAAAAAGAAAAAAATATCCCCTGTTTGTTTTGTTATAAAACTACACATTTTCAATGCGCGCGCTGACGCCAAACATAGAAATAACTTGTCTTGGCCTTATCGATAGATAGAATTAGGTCCCTGGCCTCATGGGCCTTGTTTTCAAAGCTTTATAACAGAAAAAATGATCGTGGATATATTATTTATTTTAGCTCACCTGGCTATGCAAGGAATGTCACCACTTGACGTCTGTCGGTAAGTCCGTCGTAACCTTTTCATTCAAAGATCTTCTCTTCTGAAACCAACGGCCCATTTGGAACCAAACTCGGTCACAATAGTGTTTTGGTGGTCCGATTTAAAAATTATATCCCCAGGTCCGTACTCCATCAAATCGCGGAACATACTTAAAGTGGTACCCATGATTAACACATTCAAAGATCTCCTCAGAAACTACTAGTCCAAATAAAAAAAAAACGCGTTATTCTTTTTTTAATTATATGGTTTATGGTTTTGTGTGCTTATGATGTTTTAACACTTTTGTAAAGGTAAGGTTTTTAGAATTAATTGTAGAATATGTAAGTTGAACGTATGCTTAAAGTTCATTGTTGTGTGATGGGAAATTTAAGAAAGAAACAGTTACTTTCTGCTTATAGCTATGGCATTATTCAATCTTCAAAAAGAGTTCTTCATTAGAAACTTTAAAATTATGTCTGATACCTCTACTTTTAGTTGCATCATGTAATATGTTGCGTGTACAATTTATGTGTTATGAATAAACGACTTTTAACGCAATACTTATGGTTTATATCAAATGCAAACATAGCTCAGACTCCTTGGAACAATCATTATGAAGAGTTTAATGGCCTGAGTGAATTTATTCTCTTTGCCTGGATTATTTTTGTGGCTTTGTGAGTGTTGGTTTTTGAAATCTTGGCCGGCAAAAATGTAACTGTATAATGCAAGGTTATATCAGTAGAAAACCATAGTCACAATAGTCCTTAGATTGTCCCTTCCACAAGAGGCTTCTGGCAGGTCCATACCTAATCTAAAATGGCCGTCAGCGGAAACATAGTTTAACATTGAACCCCACGGGAAATACATTTGAAATTCTTCATCTTAGAAACTATTTGTCATTATCATCAAACTTAGCACAAAAGTGTTCACTTGTTCCCTTCAAAAAGGTACATGACAGGTCCATAAATCATCCAAGACTGTCGCCAACAGAGTCGCCAACAGAGGAAAACACATTCAAAGATCTTATTCTTAAAAACTACGGGTCCAATAACAACCAAACTTAGTCAAAATGGGTCTTGCATTGTTAATTAAAAAAAAATCTGTCATATCCATAGGGTGCATTATTAAACTATTTTTCCAGTGGAGAAAATAGTTTAACATTGCGCCCTTTGGAAAACACAACAAAAGATCTTATTCTTAGAATCTACTAGTCCAATTAGAACCAACTAAGTCAAACTGGTCCATAGATTATCCCTTAAAAAGATCTGGCAGATCCGTGCCTTGTCCAAGATGGTCGCCATCAAGGAACATACTAGTAGTTTAACTTTGAACCCCATTCTCTGAAATCACGAAATCAATTTAGTTGGAACCAACCATGATCACAGCAGTTTTTGGATCGTACCTCATCCAAAACAGTACCTGGCAGGTCTGTATCCGATCACCGGGAACATGGTTTATAATTGGACGCTATGGACAACACATTCAAACATCATCATCTCAGAAACTAAATGTCCAATTTCAACCAAACTTAGTCACTATATAAAGATCTCAGAGGGTGTCTTGTAAAAAGTTATCTGACAAGTCCGTACCACTTTAAGATCCACGCCAGCGGAGAACATAGTTTAGCATTTTCTTCTTCGGAAAACACATTCAATGATCTTATTCCAAAGACTTTTAGTTCAATTACAACCAGACTTAATCACAAAATCTTCATTTTGGTCTATTTTAAAAAGGTATCCGGCAGGTCCGTAACTTTAGCAAGATGGTTGCAAGCGGGGAACATTATTTAACATCTGAAAACACAGTGAAAGATCTTCTTCACAGAACCTAGCAGTCCAATTACAACCATACTATGAAAAGTGCTATTTAGATGGTGTGTTCCTGCAAGTCGATACATTCTCCAAGATGCTTGCTAGCGTAGGACATAGTTTAACATAAATACTTGACCCCTTAGAAAACACATTCAAATATCTTATTCTCAGAAACAACTAATTAAGCTACAAGCAAACTAAGTGGCAATTGAACTTAGATATTCCCTTCCGAAAAAGGTATCAGTAGACAGGTATATATACCTCATCCAAGAAGGCAACCAACAGGGAACATAGTTCAACATTGGTCCCATTGGAAAACACTTTAAAACATCTTCACAGAAACTATTAGTCAAAAACTTGCCCTTACAAAATTGACCTTAGATTGTCTCTTCAAAACATGTATCTGGCATACCTAATTCAAGATGGCCGCATTGAACATAGTTTAACATTACACCCTATTCTCTGAAAACAAAAATCCAATTGAAACGAAACTTGGTCTTTGGATTGTCCCTTTCTTAAATTTGTGCCTGCATCCAATCAGTGGAGAACATAGTTTATCATTGGACCATTTCATATCTGTGTAGGTGACCGATACATGCTCTTAAGGGTCTCTTGTTTTTTGTTTTTTTGTTTTTTGTTTTGTTTTTGTTATTGTTTTGTTTTGTTTTTGTTTTTTTTGTTCTTTGTTTGTTTGTTTGTTTGTTTTTCTTTTTTTAACTTAAGCGATAAAATCTGCAAAATATCTCGTAATAAGAAAATCTGTTCAACAATCTATAAGTCCTATTTAAATCAAATTCAAGAAAGAGAGGAGGGGGTTCCAATCCCCGCCCCCCATCGAACTACTTTACTTTAAACTTATTTTATTTGCTCAATAACAAACAGCAAAATGGATAAGACACAAGTTAATCCAACTTAGATCGTCTTCTCCATAAATACAATATATTACAATAATATGTAGGCATGCAAGTTCATTAATAAAGTACAAATAAATATTTTTAGAGCAATGAATACAAAAAGACAGAAAAAAAGATACACAAAGGATAGAAACGCAGAGTGTATCAGTTGTGTGTGTGCGTGTGTGTGGACTATACAATTATGTAAATAAGCTCGAAGTTTAATCATACTATAAGAAATCGTTTAGAAGTTTTTATATACTCGAATACAGCTCTAAAAACTTCTATATTTTCATTATCGGTAAGCGTTGCACTACCGCTAATCAAAAGTTTGAGGTTCACGTCAAGACATTCGGGCAACCAGACCAAATTATTTAATAAAACACCACGCTGATCAAAATATAATGGACATACAAAGAAAAAAATGGTTGTAGTCTTAACATGGAGCACCACAACGACAAGATAGGTTTGATAACACGTTTATTCTAAAATGATCGTTGTTTAGAAATGTTGCCGAGCATCTAAACTGTGCTAAAATATTATTAAGCTTTCGTTGTCCAAAGTAATAATAACTTGGGATATTGATCTTCTCTTCACTAGAGTTTTTAAGCAATGATTTAAATTTAGAGAGATTATCTGCATGTCGTGTAGTAAGGTCTAGATTATTCCACTGTCTAATGGCAGAAGGAATGAAAGAATCACTGGTTGAAGATAACCTACAGAAAGGGACAATTATATCTTCACCATTTCTCAAAGGATAAATCGTTGTGCTCTGTATACTTGGTGGTATTAAATTTTGAAGGTAAGTAGGGGCATTGCCACTCTGGATATTGTAGAACATATTTAATTTACGTCTATTATGGCGGTTTTTTAACGGTTCCCAACCAATTTCCTTGTATATTGCTTCTTTACTTGAAAAAGTTGGTAGTCCAATGACAATACGGGCTGCTTCTAGTTGCATCTGTTCTAATTTATTTGTATATCCATCACCGCAATTGTCCCATAATTCACAAGCATATTCAAGAATGGGTCGAATGTAAATTAAATAAAGTTTTTCTAGATTTGACCTACTTAACTTAAATTTTAGTTTTCGTAGAATATTTCAGTGTTTTGAAACACTTAATATCATTTTATCAATATGCGTATTCCAAGTGAGATTTTGTGACGGGAATATTTTTCCCATTAAATCTAAAACACATCTCTGAAACTTCAGTATTAGCGAATAACATTATTTCTGTTTTTTCGGGGTTAAATGACATGAGCCACTTTTCCGACCATTCACTTAGTGCACTGAAATCATGACCAATCACGTTTTGAATTTGTGATTGATCATCACTTGAGTAGCTAAAGGAAGTGTCATCAGCAAACAGTCTTGTTATAAGTGTCTCTGCAATATCATTGATATAGATAATGAACAATAAAGGTCCCAAAACGGACCCTTGAGGAACACCAGCTTTGACAAGGTTAAGGGACGACATTGAGTTTTTAACAACAACTCTCTGTTTGCGCTCAAATAAATAAACACTGAGCCATTTATGCAAGTTACCATGAATTCCATACGATTTTAATTTAGGTAATAACCCTCTATGCCAAACTTTGTCAAAGGCTTTAGAAAAGTCACAGAACACAAAGCAATTTATCTCTTTTTTCTCTAGTGAATTTAAGATACAATTATATATTTCTAGTAACTGGTGCACAGTTGAATTTTTAGGAAGGAATCCAGATTGATATTCATATATAAGTTTATATCTATTGAGGTGGTTATATATATATTTGTATACCACACCTTCCATTATTTTTCCTACACAACTTATTAAGGATATAGGGCGATAATTAGAGGGCAATGAATTGTCCGCTTTTTTAAAAATAGCAGTTACGTTGGCAATTTTCCATGACGACGGATATTTGCCTTCACTCAGAGATTTATTAAATATTATTTGTAGGGGCTCAGCAAGTATTTCCGGACAAAGTTTTAACATTTTGTGACTAATTATGTCTGGTCCCGATGCCTTATTCAGGTCTAATATTTTAATGATATCGGCAATTTCATCTTTATTTACAAAACTATTATTCAACTCATGATCAGTTTTTGGCTCAATATGCGGAAGTACAACATTTTCATCTTGTATATCAGAAATTGAACTAAAATATTTATTCATCAATTGACATTTCTCGTCATCTTCGTATACAGTATTTCCCAAAGTATCATCGTGTATTATATTCTGAAGAGGGGGGATATTGTGAGAACCGTTGTTTGATTTGACAAGCATTTTCATTATCTTCCAATATGTTTTAGGATTTGATGTATTTTCTAAAATAATATTATCTAGTTTTTTCCCAAAATTTTCTTTTGCAGTTTTTTTTTTAAATTATTTACTCTATTTCGCTGTTGTTTGTATTTACGAATATTTGATTCAGTTTTGCATTTAAGTGCCAATTTTCGAAGTCTGTCTCGTTTCCGAATTTCCCTTCTCAATTCATTTGTAAACCAGGGTTTGTCATTATTTCTTACAGTTACTAATTTGGTTGGAATGCACTCCCTGGCAATATGGAGGAATGTATCAGTGAAAACAGAATTCATATCATCAACATCATCCAAGTCGGCAAGAAGTGCATTCCAATCAATATTATTTAACAATTCTGACATTTTTTCTTTATCCGTTTTGTCGTAGATCCAAATTTCCCTTTTAAAAGATTTAGAACTGCATTTTGGACATTCAATAAAAGCTACACTTGCATCGTGATCACTTATTTCAGATGGAATAACTAATACATCAGAGTAGGTACATTTCAAAGTATCGCTAATAATAACTGCATCTAACAGGGTACTACTAGTATCAGTTGTCCGTGTTGCTTTGAAAATTAAGTTCGTTAGATTAAACAAATTCATCGTGTCGACTAATTTATTATTATTTTGGATGAATAGATCACAATTCATGTCTCCACAGATAACTATATTATCATTTGACTGAAACCCCATCCCAAGAGCATGATTTAAGCGCGTCCAATACTCGTTATCTGTATTCGGAGGTCGATAAGTACAACATAATAGAAATGTTTGACCCTTCCCACGTATGTCAAGCCACACCATTTCATCCGTTACATTTTCAAGATCTAGACGACGTGTCACAGCTAAATCACTAACTGTATAGATTATAATTCCCCCACCAAAAGCCGACCTGTCGCGGCGTGCTAAGTGAGTTGAAAATGATTCAAGCTATAGATCGTCATTTGGGATATTTTGAGATAAGTGAGTTTCCGTTAACGCAACTATGTCAAATTCATCAGCGAACTACTTTGATTCCGCTGCTAATGCAGATTTTATATTTCGAATCGTAACATATCGATGATTTAGAAGGGAAGTAGTTTATCTGAAGAATTGATCTGCCTGTAATCTTTAATCCAGACTTAGTAGAAGATGTTATGACTTACATAGAACTACATTCATTTGTCTCAGTGTGGTTTGATAACATATTAAGGGAGTATGAGCCTCAGTTTTCATAACCATTCGATATCCTAGGGATTTACCCATTCAAATAGGGTCACATATTTTTACACATAGATAATATTTTTGTGGTCATAGGTCACTTTAAAACAACGGCAGTAGAATACCGAAGGAACAAGTGAGCGGCATTTACAAAAATCAAACTCCAAAAAAATGGCAAATACGAGAACACAGAAATGATGCCAGACAACAACAAAATACAGAAATAAAAAAAACCCCACAGCATTCAAAACCAAGGCACTCACAGTGTGAACTCCCAAGAAACTGAGAGTCACATCAGATGCTCCGGAAGGGTAAGCATGTCCTGCTCTGTTAACAGCATTATACTTTAAAATGTATAAAGTTGGCCTGCCAAAATTTTTACGTCTTATATTTCAAGAATTCTTACATGGATTTTTTGCTTGTGTTGTTCTACGTGCAAAGCTTTTCAAAACAAAAAGTCTTGAGATTGCATTCTAATAACATATTATCTGACACTCGAACTATCTTAAGGAATGTTCCTCTTTGTGTAACATAACCTTATATCGTGTTATTTTGAGTATTTTTTTGTGTTTGATGTCTACAACTGAAAATACATGTGTTTTAGAGATATGGTGTGATAAAATATCTTTTGTCTTTCAGATCTGAAAAAGGGAAGACAGCCCATTGCCTTCTTTGCATATCTAAGTGGAAATATCGGGACCCGAACATCAATAAAGCATAAAACCATCATCTACAATAAGGTAAATTTGAATCTTGGAAATTGCTACAATGAAAGAACCGGCAAATTCACAGCTCCAGGCGATGGACTTTACTTATTTCAAGTTTCAACTGGTGTTTATGATAAATCGTATGCAGTTATAGAATTGGTTAAAGGTAGCACTGTTGTAGACATTGGCATGCCAGATTCCGGACACAGTTTGAATAGAGCCCATGCAACTACAGTGACACCACTGCAGCTGAAGAAAGGAGAAGTTGTTTACGTTCGAGTGGGGGCGATAAATGGCGGAAATAGAATAGAAAGTAGCAACGTGATCAGAACAAGCTTTTCTGGAACCAGAATCAACTAACCCAAAGATGAAAATATTCACTTTTCAAATAAAGTATAAGACTTATTGTATTTATGACGCGTGAATTAATAAAGCTTACAAATTAAACCAAAACGAAAGTTATTTCGATGTTTGGCATCAACATGCACATAAAAAGTATGTGGTTTTATGACAAAAAGAACAAGTGTCCTCGTATTTTGTGGTAAAACTCAAGAATTTTTGGGCTTTCGGTCATTATTTGGACATCTTATTGGCGCCAAAAGTGAATTATATTCAAATACATCAAACATCAATGAGAAGCGGTTGCAGTATTGATATTTTAATAACATTCTGAATATTTCCTTTTGTTATTTTTTAACGTTTTAAATTTCTTTTTTGCTTCAAACCGCCTTCATTTCAACAAAAAGGATAAAATTGGTTTAGCCTAAGGTTGATAGAAACACTGGAGCTAGGACCATGCAAATTGTTGGAGTCAAACATATTTATTTATTTGTAATCCTCTAATTTTTGAATTGGTTTAGTGTTGCCTCTTTATATAAGTATACAAACAATTATTGCTAAAATCAACCAAGTGACAAAACTTTAACTTAATCAAAACAAGATTTACAACCCAAGCTAACACCCTGTTTTTGACTGATTTCATAAATAGACTATTCACTCAGTAGCTAATCAAGAGCCTGTGGTCGATACAGTGACTACCTTGATAGAGTTTGGTTGCTTACAAAAAGGCTACTTAAGCAAGGATATAGTATGTTACTAATAACTCGAAGTCATCACTACAGAAGTGTTACGGTCGGCATCACGATCTTTTCAATGGGATATCTGTTTCCTAGATGACAACAGACCTTTCTCTTTACAGCGAAAGTTTGTTTTTCCTCTACCGGATTTGACTTTACTACCGGAGTTGAAATGTTCAACATGGTGGGTGTCTTATAAGAAGCAGGAGGTGCTTACTCTACCGGTACACTTGATCTAACCCATGGTTTTTATTAGGTCCGTGTTGCTCATCTCTGTATGTGTGTTTTCATTTTTATTTTCTATGCCGTACTCATGTGGTGTCCTTGTTTCTTGGTGTTTCCGACGTTGCCATTGTCCCAGGATTGTTCGTTTTCAGACTGACGGTTCGGTTCTCACTTACCTTCAAACGGACGTGACAATTTTATATAGTGTTATCGTTTAAATATAGCAGATAAGATGACGGTTCGGTTCTCACTTACTTTGACTTTTGTTCAGTTAAAGTTTTGTTACTTGGTTTACTTAAGAAATAAAGATCTTTAAACTAAACAAAAGAAAACACACACCACTTATTTCATCCTAAATATTAAGCTTTAACAGTTTCTCCTTTATTCGTAACCTTAAAGATTGAAACAACAACAATAACGACAACAAAAATATTTTTGTCCAAAACTTCCTCATTTTAAAGCAACAACAATACAAGTTTAACTGAATGTGTACAAAAACAAAATATTTTGTTCTTTATGATAGTGTAATAAGATATACTCTTTTACTCTTTTACTTTAATGTCATGGCTTCGAGTTTCTCTGTGTTTTGACAGTCTATTCACAGGAACGTCTTTACAGGTGGACACTTGGCTTAGAAAGTCGAAAAATCGCAACTTCCGGAATTCAAATTCGCGTTCTGTTAGTCACATTGTGTTGTATATTCATTACACTCTTCCTCCTTCCAAAATTAATTTCCATCCAAAATTCACTACATCACGAAGGCTCGCCATACGTATTAAACATCTATATACAAAGCCAGGTATTTCAAAAAATTTAAAACTATATTCCTTTCTAAACCGTATAGCTTTTCAATGAAGGTTGAATAGCTGCAAACAAAAACGTGTCTTAATGTTTGCAATCTCATCCGAGTTAAATGGACATATATGCCGTAAAACATAGTTATGATATCCTGACGAAAAAGTGGCAATCCAAACTTCTCAGATGTAAGATGCAAGCATGGGGCATCTGTTTCCAAAAATAAATCTTCCACATCCATTTAACTGACTGCTGATCTTAATTCGGTACATTTGTTTTCCATGATGAGAACGGGTGAGATACTAAACTTGCAGTAAGAAAATGAAGGTTTCCACTTTTGGTAATTATCTTTATCTACATTGAAAAATTTGCTGTAAATTATATGTGTTGAAGGTAAAACTTTTCATACATGTATTAGGTATTTTAAACATTTCTAATCAGTTCTGTTGTTTCCTCTGCAATGAATTACTACAGGCATACTTACTTTTTCGCGAAAAGTAGCTGTCTTTCGAAGTAATTGTCCCTGTTTTGAAGCCTGGTTTAATTTATAAACTAAGTCACCAACAATAAAACGTTTGATTGTTTCGTCAATCATAAATATTCCTCTGGATGTTTAGTGTCAACTTAAATCAATCCCTTGCCAAACAGGAGAGGTACTGTAAAATCCACACAAGGTGTTTCAGATATTCTGCAGTGTCTTTGATTGACTGTTCTTTCCTTTGACAAGTCAAGCTATCTCGAGTTCCTATCGTTCTCTACGCTTGTCTTTTGTCTATTTATTGGTTTTCTTGTTCAATTCCGTTGTGAAATGTGGCATGTAATTGTAATTTTCGGCCATTGTAAGTGTTTACTGTTATCATCTATTTATTAATTCATATAAGAATATTAAATGATTGAGTTACTTCCATTGCCTAACATTAAGAAATTTGGGAAAAATCCAGTGTCTAAATGTTGGGTTGAGCAAATGGCCCCAGCATGTTGTTGAAAGTGTTGGTACTAAGATATCGGTTTGTTTCTAAGGCACCACCTGATTGCCTGTAGTATTGTTCTTTCATATAACTCTATTTGTCCGTTGACATATCAGATTGCCATCCAAGTTCTTTCCGGGATCGGTATGAAGTTCCATAGGGCAACAGGATCCAGGAATTAAATTGTCGACCAAATTTTTTTTGTGATCACTTCTGATGTTTGATTTGGTATACGACAGCATTTTAAGCACTTCGTAAATTGGTCAGTCACCACGAGAATATATATATTTTTTTTCAATTTCTGTCTAGTGGATATCCAACATATTGTTTAAAGTCTTGATGATTTTTGTTTTGATAACAAATACTGCAGGTATTAATATACAACCTGTAATCCTGCGACATATTATACCGCATCACAACATTTTTCGGTTTGCACTGTTAGAAACTACCTTAAGGAATCTCACGTCATGACATTCTTTGAGTATTTCTTTCGTTTGTGATTGGACCATGAATAATAATCTCGGTGAAATTTGATCTTCTCGATTATAATATAATATGCTGTCTTTGATGATACATTGTAAGTTGTGATTTCAAAGACCAGAAATATTGAACAGCCTTACTATAAAAGTGTATTTAACTCTTCTCAGGCTCAAAATTACGTTTTATCCATGTGAATAACAAACTCGCGTCATGGTCTTTTGACTGTTCGTCTTTAAGGTCTGGCGCACAGCATAATTATGATGAAATCAAATTACTATCAAAATAAAAATTTTCCTAACTTACTCGTCGGATAGCTAGTTCATTTACAAGATCAACATCATTTTCAAACGGTCCCCATTGCTACCTGCCTTATACACAAAATTGACAACCTTTACATGACAAGTCTTTGATGGAATATTAGATCTGTAGATTGTACTAAATTCTAATTCGCCTGGATTGTGACAAAGTCCATCAGCATTACAATGTTTCATTGGGAAAGATGATGAATCATCTTATCATACTTGGCTAATTTATCAATTCATGTCGCCAGTTGCCCATCGATGTAATGAGGGTCAGTAACCAAGTAGAACTGTTATGACCCATTCTTATAATAAATTGTCGCCCAAGTTTATACTGACAGAAGAATCTGTTGAAGCTAACGAGTACAACCGAACAAAGGTTGTGTTCTGAACAACTCTGCAAAAGGTAGCTTTACTATTACACAATCTAAGAAGAAGTCTGGTGTAATTAAAAAGACAATACATAGTGACAAATGCTTTCTTGTGTTTATCTTTTTCGTCGAGCTGAGTCTGATGATATATGAGGCTATATCTAATGATGACTAAAATATACTACCTCGTAAAGTGTCAGTGCAGGTTTCTATGTTTGCTATACGAAATGCATCTTTGATGGTGACACTGTTCAGTTTCCTGTAGTCTATGCAGTATCCAAGTTTTCCATCTTTCTTCCTTACAAAAACAGGTGGTGATGCCCATTCTGAAGTCGACGTTCTAATAAATCCTGCATTCATTGGCTTATCCAGGTGTTCTTTATCTTCCCTGTCGAAACCAAATGTTCCTCTTATTCTCTTTCTAATGGGAGATGCATCGCCAGTATCAATCTTATTGGTGACATCTCCATTGAACAATTCAATATTAAATTCGTCCCTTGTATTAATATCTTGAAATTTACCAACAATGTCGCTAACTGGACAGGTTGACTTAATGGTCATTTTTCTTTTGACCTATGAAATAAACCAAAAGAATAGGTACTCTTGTTTCTATCTCTTTTACTACAGACGTTTCTATTTCCTCAACTATTTTTACGCTGAACTCTGTCTTTTAGTAACATGAGTTTTTAAACATCTTTGAGTTAATGGTCTTCCAAATGTATAGATTTTATCTGCACTAAAGAGAAATAAGTTGTTGAAATGACATACGCAGAAAATAAATGTATTTGTTTTAAGTTTTCCATTATCTTTGATGAACCGATACCAATGCCAATATGGTATCCTTCTAAACAGACTTGTAATTATCTATTGGTTTGTAAAGATTATGAAAGACTACTCCTCTTCATTAGACAAGAAATTGGGCACTAAAACGCCTTTCGTGTAATTAGTTGGTTGTATAACAACATCAGCTACTGGTGTTTCACTTAGTTAAAAATAGGATATGCGGAATAAATGTGGAGGAAATATAGTTTCCACAACGAGACCTAGTTGATTATGAAATTTCTCACATCGAGTTAAATAAATTTTGCAAATGTTTGAAAGCGAGGCTTGCCGAGCTTTTAAACATTTCAAAATTTATTTAACGAGATGTGAGAAATTTCATAATTAACGTGTTTAAGTTGTGGAAATTGTTTCTCTAATGACTGGATGAAAAACACCGAGGATTGTATTCCGAATAAATTTGGCGGGAAAATTCACGAAACTTGTTCTCCTCTCTAGAGAGGAGAACAAATGTTTCAACACCGTTCAGGAAATGTGAAAACTGGATAAAATTAGAGAATGATGGTTTTCTTTGCTGTCTTGGCTCTGTATACTTTTACATATTGATTATCGGTAGTGGAAAACAATAGAATATCAAGCTAACACTACATCCCATTTGGTAGTTTATTTCACAACTTTTATTCTCACTTTTGAGGCAAGGCAGTTCCTATTTTTAGCGGTGTGAGATTGTTCTGTCTCACACCACCCCATGTGAGACAGCCTCGTGCATACTATGACGTCATTGACGTCATGGCGAGTCGCTAGGTAATGGCGGATGGTAAGGACAACATGGCGGCGCCGAGAGACGATTTCATGAACAAAAGTGAGAAAATTAATTAAACACCATTGAAAATGCAAGATTAAGAAATCTCAGATACCCTCGGGTAAGATTTCAATGGTTCTCGGACTCGGCAAGCCTCGTCAGAGAAATATTAAAATAATACCCCTGGGGGTCTGAGATTTCTTGATCTTGCCTTTTCACTGATGTTAGATTCATATAATCTCATATTTGGTAGTAGATTGGCTTCCATCTCAGATGCACTTCCAATTTCTTTTAAAAATATTGTTGTGCTCACTTTTGACCTTGAACAATCTGTTGAAGAGGGATGTCTTTAAAATTTGAACCTGTTACCACAACACCAAGAGTTTCTTTTCCATTAAGAGAAACTGGTATGCAGAGTATTTGTCTTCGTCGTGGGTCTCAGTTCTAACTGAATTTACTTTGATCTTTCCGTTTGGCATTCCTGTATGTAAGAAATGCCTTCAGTAAACTGAAGTTTAAAGAGCTTCTTGCATTGGTATTTGCAGCAAAATGTCCTTCTTCACAAAGCTAGCATTCTCCTCTTATAACAGGACATCGTCTAGGACTTGTTGCTCTTTGTGATGACTTTTATCTTTACCCAATTGTTTCTTTCAGCAGCTCTCAGATCTGCCACAGACTGTCTTTAGTCTCCTTGGGATTGGGTTGTATTTCATTTTACGTCAATTCGTGCCAAATTGTTGCTGAGAAAGGGAAAGTTCACAACTTGGAAGTCAAAAACATCACGTTTGTCATACAGCCCAGATATGACTCGGTCGTTTGTTACTGTACACTTTACATTTTGAAAGGCTTTTTTTTTCTAATTTTGTTTTTTTTATCAAAACCTGTTAAAGCTGCTTTCTTGTCTAGACAACCTTTGAGGATGGATAGAATTGGTATCAATAAATTTATCGGGTTCCCTTGAAATCTATATATACCTAAATCTTGTTTTCTTTCTACTTAGCCGTTTAGAGATTCCTAATGCAGCTGCAACAGTTCTTGCAATTGTATTGTTATAACGCTATACAAGTCTTTTCGTCAAATCTTTCCTCGAACTTCTTGCAAATGGCTCTGTAGTTATCTTGTTTTTCTGGTGTTTTAGAAGCCAAGAATTTCAAAGTTTTATTGCTCAGACATTCTACCAGTTTCTTCTGACAATTAATATCTGTTAGCAATAAGTTCGAACTGTACATAATACGGTCGCCAGTCCTTACTGCCATCATATTTACTCAAATTATGCGGTAACGAGCCGTTCTGACTACTCTGAGTTGAAGACTTGTTTGTCTTGTCCTTCCTTGAACTTGTAACATCCACTATTTCTTATTGTCTTCCAGTGGAGAAGTGACGCTTTCCTCTTTCGGTCTCACTTTTTTTTTATCCCGTTCTGCTACAGTGTATCAGTCCCTTTTCTATAAGATCAGTTTCTCTCCATCTCCTTTTTGTGTTCTTTGACACAAGTTATTAGCTTTTTTTTCGTAGTAATGTTCACTTATTTTAAATTCACAGCCATTTCGTTTAATATTTATTCAAATTCGACTTGAAAACTGTCATTAAACTTGACTTGAAAACTGTCTCTTTTTTCCAGTGTGGAGAAATCTTGTAGTAATATTTTTATGAGCATTGCCACCTTGTGTATCTGACCCTGTTGTGATGTTTCTGGTGGTTCTAAAGAAATCACCCGAGATTCAATTAAAAGGTCCTACATTTTGTTTGGTAGGTCGGTATCATTTTCAAATCTTCTAGTGTCAGTTGACATCTACTGGGTACCTAAACTTCATAAGAATCCATACAAACAGAGATTCATTGCCGGGTCTTCCAGATGCACCACTAAACATCTTTCACAGCTACTCACTACTTTGTTGACCGCAGTCAGAGACGGCCTGAAAAATTACTGTAATAAAGCTTACTCCACAAGCGGTGTGAATCAAATGTGGATTCTTAAAAATTCAAAAGATCTTCTTGAACAGCTTTCCTCAACCAGTCTTACCCATTGCCATAGCATTCAAACTTTTGACTTTTCTACACTTTATACAACCCTGCCACACAATAAACTGAAAACAGTAATTGCAGATTTAATACATCAATGTTTCTGCACAAAAAATGGAGAACGCAGATACACCTATTTAGTTGTAGGGAAAGACAAGACATATTTTGTTAAGAACCACACCGATTCAAATAAGAAGTACACCGAGACTGACGTAATCAAAATGTTAGAATTTTTGATTGACAATATTTTTGTCGAATTTGGAGGTCGTGTTTTCCAACAGACAGTAGGGATTCCTATGGGAACAAACTGTGCGCCGCTTTTAGCTGACCTTTTCCTCTACTCGTACCAGGCCAAGTTTTTACAAGGGCTTATTCAAAGAAAACAAAAACATTTAGCCCAGTCCTTTAATTTCAGCTTCCGCTACATAGACGATGTGCTTTCTCTTAATAATCCTAAATTTAAGGATTATTTACATCAGATCTATCCAAATGAGCTTGAAATTAAAGAAACAACTGAAACACCTCTTTCAGCTTCG
>MJUU01011261.1:64984-112776 GCA_002080025.1 Modiolus philippinarum
TGGAGTGTACATTTCACAGTTGATTCGTTACTGTCGAGCTTGTAGTTTGTACAGTGATTTTTTGAACAGAGCAAAAACACTGTCCCAAAAGCTGCTTAGTCAGGGATTTGTTCAACCTTTGTAAATTTCATCCCTCAAGAAATTCTATGGCCGTCACCATAGCATCATTGAAAGATATGACGTGTCAGTATCCCAAATGAAAGTGGACATTTTCAGCTAGATTCACGTCTTCCCGGATTTGACTACCGACTTTGACTTTTTCCCGGATTGAATCACTCACAGTGTGACAGGTGCTGTTAACAGAGCAGGACATGCTTACCCTTCCGGAGCACCTGATGTCACTCTCAGTTTCACTGGAGTTCACACTGTGAGTGCCTTTGTTCTGAATGTTGTGGTTTCTGGTTCTGTGCTTTGTTTCTGTCTGGCGTCATTGTTTTTGTGTCTAACGTCATTGTTTTCTGTGTTCTCGTTTTTGCCCTGTTTTTGGACTTCGATTTTTGTGAATATCACCCCTTTGTTCCTTCGGTATTCTACTGCCGTTGTTTTTTTACCATTCTTTTTTCCTCTATTAGATAAAATAATTTGTGCTCTTTTATCGCCTATGTAATATTGAACATTCGGTTCATCGAGTGAAGCTATGTTTATGTTGATTGGAGTTGTCATTGTTCATAAGCTTTTGTAGTTTGAAATACCTATCAAAATGAAACCTTTTATTATAAAGCATTTAGAAAATTACATTGATCATCACACAAAAAAATCACATCTTCTTCCGGTAACGCGATATTAGAGAAAAAAAATATGCGATCTTTTGAGATTTTGCAAAATTGAAATTGAAATGGTAAATAAGTTAATCAACTTCAAAAGAATTAAGAGTTGCGTTAGACGCCCGGACGTCACCTCTCTGCGTATAGGTACGGGATGGGGCAAATTTGATGTAAAACGAAAATCATGAATATTTTGCAGATTTCAGAAAACAATGAAAGGGTATGGTGTATTTGTAATTGCTGGAGATTTCGGGTTTTATTTCTTGATGTTTGAAGTTTTGATTTCCTTGTAATTATACATAGAGTAGGGACGTATATTGATTGAGTGAAATTATTGAATAATGTCTTGTTCTTTCTGATAATTTTCAAGTCAGTATTGCAGTTCCTTTGCAAAAATTTGTATTATTATTTAATTAATAAAGGGAAGATTAAGTCTCTTTGGATAAATTCAGGTCTCAAATTTTACGTGACCTGGACAATTTCGGACAGGTTTTGAACATAAATGACCTCTGTGAACCGAGAGGTAACTGTACGGATACAATTTATCACACCTAGCACGCGATATGTTAGTCTTATAAGTCTATCCCGGACGTCTGTTCATTAATGGGGTGGTAAAGGGGGTCACCAACACGACAGAACGTGCTTAAAAATTGCCGAAAACGAAACACGAGAGATAAAAATGGCCAATCACGAGCCACGGAAAATTGCTGATCGTAGTTCGCCGAAAACTTGAGAAGCCATTATCATTTATGGTAATTCACGCATCTTATCTAAAGTTCGTTTACCTGAAAGATCTTAAAATCAATGAAAATCTGTGAATTTTTCTCTGTGATACTTTCCGGTACCGTTCTAATTTTTTTACAAGAAAATGAACACGCATGAAATATAAAATCCAAAACAAATCACGAGCTCAAAATATGGACAAAAACGAGGCATGTGAAATAATTCCACCACGAAAACATGAGGAATAAAAACACAAAACACGAAAACACGAAATTATAAAACGCCAAAAACGTTGCACGAAATGAACCCTTTACCACCCTCATTAATTTAAAAGTAAATTTGGTGACGATTCTAGAAACTAGAAGGGTTATGGCCAGAGCAGACTTGGTAAGCACGGTAATAAAAAACAGCCTTAGATAGAATGGTCATGGGCAGAACAACTTATGTAGTAGTCGTATCTAGAACACACATAGCAAGAACGGTCATGATTCTAAAAACCAGAATGGTTATGGCCAGAGCAGACTTGGTAAGAACGGTAATAAAAAACAACCTTAGGTAGAGTGGTCATGGGCGAACAACTTATGTAGTAGTCGTATCTAGAACACACATGGCAAGAACGGTCATGATTCTAGAAACCAGAAGGGTTGTGGCCAGAGCAGACTTGGTAAGAACGGTGATAAAAAACAGCCTTGGGTAGAGTGGTCATGGGCAAAACAGCATATGTAGTATTCGTATCTAGAACACACATAGCAAGAACGGTCACGATTCTAGAAACCAGAAGGGTTATGGCCAGAGCAAACTTGGTAAGAACGGTAATAAAAACAGCCTTAGGTAGAATGGTCATGGGCAGAACAACTTATGTAGTAGTCGTATCTAGAACACACATAGCAAGAACGGTCACGATTCTAGAAATCAGAAGGGTTATGGCTAGAGCAGACTTGGTAAGAACGGTCATAAAAAACACCTTTAGGTAGAATGGTCATGGGCAGAACAACTTATGTAGTAGTCGTATCTAGAACACACAAAGCAAGAACGGTCACGATTCTAGAAACCAGAAGGGTTATGGCCAGAGCAAACTTGGTAAGAACGGTCATAAAAACAGCCTTAGGTAGAATGGTCATGGGCAGAACAACCTATGTAGTAGTCGTATCTAGAACACACATTGCAAGAACGGTCATGATTCTAGAACCAGAGCAGATATGATATTAGAACTGCTCTTAGTCAGCTCCAAGTTAACTTCAAGTTAAGGTAGACCTTTTCTCATGGCTACTTTCTAAGTTGACTTAGACGAGAGGTTATGTCTTCCCCTAATTGTATATGAAGATATGAATACGGTATTAAGGTAGTGGCCACCGTTGATTTCTGACGTTTGGTCAGATATGCAGAGACCTCTGTCTTTCTCCATATCATAACTTACATTAAAAATATTTTGCCCATGAGCACCCAATTTTAGACAATATTTTTTAAAAATCACATAACTCCATTCTATTTTTAAGACTTATACAAAGCCTATGAAAAAGCTGGAAATGGACATTTCCCGCCAAATATCTGAATGCTTGTATCTCAAAATCAAGCGCATGACCATATTTATTGTCAGCCTTTTATTAAGTCCTACTAGAATACTTTAACGAAATTCTCATTACTTTCATTCAAAGATGGTAACTACCTTAAATGCATCACTATGGAAAATAGCATAGATGTCTTTAAATCTTGTAATTTATTTTCAAGAAAATCAAACACAAGCAAATGTTGTCGCGTTGGATATCATTTAAGATGTAGAAAAACATATACACTGGGTCATAAATATGGAATATTCGTATTTGGTGAGCTAAAATTTAAACTTTGGAAACATTATACACAAAAGTGTGTGGATGAAAGTATACTATTTTCTTTTAAACATTGTTTTTCAACTGTGAAGTACAAAAGTCTCTGAATGTACGAATCTGTCAGACCACCCCTTAAACCCGTTCTGAAACCCACTTTTTGGTGAAAATGGGACATTTTTTAAATCAAATATTGTATGTACAAAATATTCCCAAAAGATGCCCATCGTGTACAAAAATGATTTAAGTGATAGTTTCAGCGATTTTTATAGGATAATTTGATTTCTGAAAACAAACAGCCACTTGATATCTAAACAAACAATATGCCATATTTATGACCAAGAGTATAATTCGGGTAGCATATTTTCAAATCTTTAAAAATACAAAAATACCAAAGTTGCATAAACAGTAAATTTTGTTTTGCACTGTTTCAAGGAGTAACCTCTCATCAGAGTAACCTCTCATTAGCTATAGATTAAAATAATATGGAAGTCCATTATCTAAAAAAATAAGTCAGAAAAGAAGTACTCATTACCAAAGTACCGAAATCCAGTACTAAGGACATTTACCGAGTGCCATACACGGAATGAAGCTGTAGTATTTTTGAGGGTTAGAAAACCCAAGGTAAATTTTCATGTCAGAAAAGTCTGACTTTTGGACTGGTTAATACCTTCGGGGACCTCTGGGGACCACCTGCAGTGGCATCGGTCCAATGGTTTAAAAGTACAAAAATACCAAAGTTGCATAAACAGTAAATCTTGTTATGTATCTGTTATCTTAAGTAATAAAGTAATCGAAACATCAGGTATGAAACTAAGGCACTCTGATCTAGTGGATATTGTAATATAAAAAGTATGAAACTCAATTATAAAAAAAATAAAAAATTATTTGATATCCCGATTATGTCCACATTACCGTGTACTGGTTACTTTCGCGGGCCGCATATTTTACGATTTCTTTCATAATTGCTTGAATTTATTTTCAAAGGACTCAATTTTTCGCGATTGCTAACCATTAACTATAAAAAGTCTCGTTTAAGGATGTTCGCTGGTCAATTTTAAAATAACAAGGATTCCTATTAAATGTGATTTTTTGCTAGAAAATTGTAAAAGTTGTAATTTAAGCCAAAAAAATTAATATGTTACCGATGAAATAACTGGGATACAAGTGCTTGAAAAAATGGCGGGAAACTGAACTCCTCTGCATTTTTCATAGGTTTAACACGACGAATGTTTATCAAATAATGAATGTGACAAAATAACACCAATGGAATAAAATTTTGCCAGAATGCTCCAAAAGTTCTATATAATGAAATTATGGAATAAAATTAGGGGGTCACCGGGCAAAATATTACTAAGCTTTTAAATGGATAAAACCAGAGAAATCCGAAAATCTGACAGAAATACATAAACATGACCAGCTAACATTTCGCGGTATGCAAACTTCGGGACTTCGTGAATAAAGCGAAAACAAAGTCCTCGCGAAAATAACCACTTACACGGTGTATGCAATTTTTTTTAACTATCAAACTTTGCATACAGATACATCTTTGAATGACGTACAGTCTCTAAGAGAACTAAATAAACAATGAAAGGATATGGAGGGATAGACCGAATTCTTCTGCCTCTATGGTGCAAATATTACCTATTTATCATTTATCTTTTCTATTTGGACTTTTATATTATTTTTTTCATTTTTGCTGTTGCCCCATAGAGACAGAATCTTGGGTCGTTTAAAAGTTGTAGATTCGCAGTCAAATTGTTTGCGGTGATATTTCAAGGGTTTCCCGCTAGACACCTTGGAGGAACGCATACCGATGGAAATTGGAACTATTTTTCTTCATTTTTATCAAAGTTCCAAGTACCGTAGTTATGAAATATCCCTCCTATGCCTCAATTTACGCTTCGTCGTATCTATCCTTCGTTTGACCTGTGCCCATTTTGAATATTGTAATTGTCACGTGATAAAATCGGATTCGGGTATTTATCGTCGAATTCCGCGTGTTTGACCGGAAACGGTAATAGTAAGCAAACGGAACTTTTCCGTCTACGATTAAATTCTATTTTATCACGTGACAATTACAATATTCAAAATGGCCACAGGTCAAACGAAGGATAGGTACGACGAAGCGTAAATTGAGGCATAGGAGGGATATTTCATATCTACGGTACTTGGAACTTTGATAAAAATGAAGAAAAATAGTTCCGATTTCCATCGGTATGCGTTTCTCCAAGGTGTCTAGCGGGAAACCCTTGAAATATCACCGCAAACAATTTGACTGCGAATCTACAACTTTTAAACGGTCCCAGATTCTGTCTCTATGGGGCAACAGCAAAAATTAAAAAATAAAAATAAAAGTCTAAATAGAAAAGATAAATAATAAATAGGTAATATTTGCATCATAGAGGCAGAAGAATTCGGTCTAATGGAGGGAATGCACAACAGACAAAGTCTCTACAAATACATGGTAGAACAAAAAAGATGACTCATAAGGCTTTTTAGTTACACCAAAATTACCTTAGTTTTATATAAAAAAGTCTTTATTTAATATAGTGGTGCTGTACGATTTTTGGTTTTCGGGCCAGCGCCGAAATACTTAACGACTTTGCTTGTGAATGAACATCTTATAAAATTTTGAATATGTTTTAATGTTGAGTTGCAATAAAAGAGTATCATTGACCATTTTCAGGTTTTGACCCTTTAAAAAAGTAAGGTTTTTGCACATGAATATCATTTTTATTCTTCCATGCGCATTATAAAAATACTACAAAAAATGTTTATAAACGTTTTATCATTTTTTTTTATAAATTCTTGTAAATACTGTATTTGATTAACAATGAAAGTATCATGGTTGCTTCTGGCATGGGTCTTTACGCTGTTATGGTGCTGCTACTGATGAAAGCTTTCTGGAAGTGCCATATTTGTAGACATTTAGGCAATCACCCTGCCCTCAGTGCAATTTTTTAATGGTTAACATTGCTTCTAGAAGGTAGACATTTACGCATTTACGCAGTAACGCATTCATATTTGGCACGTGCCTTCCTTTATCACTTATTAAATTTTAAAATTTTGCAAATTTGAAAATATACAGATTCGAATTTTTTGCTACAGGACTGGATCCCTCCTTGCAATCAATATATAAAACATTTATGGATGTAAATTTTTAGATAGATAACATATTTTTGATAGAACAACAAACAAAATTATACAGGTAAACATGCACGTGGCGCGAAGCTCGTGAAAGACCTTGCAATTTCCCTCGACCAATTAACTATTTAATTTTTACATTGCTCTGGAACATAATAAATCTTTTGAATGATTATCTTACTATTGATGAACATATTATTTTATTTAATACCCTACCTTTACAATATTTTTTGATGAATACCAGACTCGAGACATTTCTTTGGTTTCCCTTGTATTGAACAATATATTTATCACATGACAGGTAATTAAAGACTTTCGAGATAGGAACTCTCGTGTAATTGAAGGCTGAAACAATCGCCTTGGATACCAGTTCATACCACCTCTAAAACAAAACTTTTATGAAATTGAAGTGCACTTATAATTTGTCCTAAATTGTCAACGTGTAGGAAAGGAAAAAAAAGACGAAATATTATGCCAATGTTTATAATATGTGTTCCAGAGGAACTTTTGTTATACGGAACAAATATATATATTAACAGACAGAAAACAATTAACCTACAGCGCTACATAAAGGTTAAATATAAATCACCCTTAGCTCAACATTTAAGAATTGAATGCATTATTTTGAAGTTTCATTGGGATATGAAAGGGTTGACCGAAGCACATTTTTAATGAAGCGCGGTAGCGCTTCATGTTGAAAATGTTGAAAATGTGCGCCCGGTTAACCCTTTCATAGTCCCTATGAAACTTCAAAATAATACATTCAATTCTTATAATTCCATTTTAAACCCAAAATATAAAAAAACTTTATTTATAGGGAAGTACATCATGTACATTGGGATTTTATTTCTTACAAATTCATCCGCAACGTGAACACGTGGTCAAATGTGTTTCATGGGAATTGCAACTTCACATTGATATGCCACGTGATCGATGTTCACCTATCAAACTGACGGAATTCAAATGAATATTCATGAAATGTATTTTTTGTTAATTAATTAGTGATTTCTTCTCCAGGTATTGATGTATTGATTTTTTTCGTATAATACACAATTTTTTTTCTGGAGCGAACACGATTCAATAGTTTCGTATTCATGCCTAGATGGATACACTTGCCCTGTCTCCACGCCTAGTCTCATTGCTTGTGGAGTTCAGAAGATCATTTCCATATTAATGTTTGGAGTTGAAATGAATTTAATGAAAATGAAATGTCATGCTACGTTTCCTTCTGTTCTTTACCACCCCAACTAAGCTCGGTAATGTTTAGGTACAGGTAAATGTTTAAATATCAAAAACAGTCCCTAAACAATTTCCTGAACCGGTACAAAACAATATATATCCAATGTAACTGAAAAGAAAAAAATCGTTTACATTTTCCTCAATCAGCCTGAACATTATTCAAACGGACTAAACCAATTATACGCGAACTCCAGCTTACCTAAACCGTTCGCCGTGAACTCAGCTTAATTAAAAGAGGTGTTTACGATGATCTCTACTCATGTTTTATTATTTTTTGTCAGATTTTCTGGCTTCTACGGTTTTATCCATTTAAGGTAGAAGACCTAGGTAAAGGGAGATAACTCTTGAAATCAGCATGGTGTTTGAAACAGCCAGTTTCATTGACACTTTTTTGGCATTTATGTTAAAAATAAACAAAATAATATGTGTTACATAGAAGCTTTCAATATATTTATGAAAATGATTAAAACAAACATACAAACGATTTTTAAGAGTTATTTCCCTTAACATAGGTCTACTACCTTAAAAGCATCACTTATTTTTTCGTTCATGAAACCCCATATTTTCATAATTTCATTACACACCTTAATGAGCATTTTGGAAAAAAAATTCATCAAATCCTGCTCGTTCCGTCATATTTATCATAGTGAATCCTAGCCCATGTAAAACTTATGAAACCTACGAAAAATCGAGAGGAGTTCAGTTTCATGTCAAAGTTTTAATCAATTTAATCTAAAAAATGAGATCATTATCTTACTTTTCAGCTTTTTAAAAATTTTCTTACAAAAAGTAAATCATATGAAATCTTATTGATTTGTAGCTCAGGAGCGCACCTTAAGATGCTATTATCACTTGCAGAAGGTGTTATTGTGTTTGTTGTATAAATAAATAGATATGATTCTGTGACTAACAAGTATAAGTAGATATGTACAAACTCAATTTGCCATTAGAATGTCTAAGAGGATTTTATCACGTCTGCAGAAAGTATTTAAGAAGTTCAAAAGAAGAGGAAATAATGAGCCAAAGTATACTTTGTTGGAAGATGGGCAAGAGGAGGAAGTCTTTGAAGCAATAGCCGACAGAGATTTTGAAAAGTGTCGACTTTTGATTGATGGATCTGTAAATGTAAATTGTAAAGATGATTTGAAATCTACACCCATCATAAGTGTGTGTCGATTATCTGATGTGGACTATGAAGAAGAAAGTGTTGACTTCATTCTTTACCTCATTGCAAAAGGTGCATATCTACATAAAAAGGATGTCTACAAAAAGACTGCAAAAGACTATGCAAAAGAAAAGGACTTAAGGAAAATATTAAAGATATTTTTGGATATTGAAGAAGAGATTTACCGGCAAACTATGTCACAGTATTTTTGAATAAGCAAAGTTGTAGATTACAGAGATTGGGGGAAACATCGACTTTTATATATGTACAAATAAATGTCAATTGAAAATATTATTTGAAATCAATATCATCGAATATTCAATATGGATAATAAGGATTAAACATTGACTTCATTTATTACCTAATCGAAAAAGTGCTTATACCTCAAACAGGGATATATAAAAAAGGAAAAGACTTGAAGGAAAATTCTAAAATAGTTTTTGATAGTGAAGGTGGAAATTATCTAGCATGTCTTTTAATTGTTATGAAAATATAAACAAATTATTTTCTATATCGTTTTAAAATTATTTTTCTATTTAAATTTTGATTCTATTTTTATAAAGTGGGTGGCATTGTATTTTTTATCTGACATGTTGTTACCACAATCACCAGATTTCATATTTATTTACCTGCTGTTGACGAAAATAAAAAATCACTGTAAACAATGCTGTGTTTTATAAGGGACCAACCATTTAACTTGAAAAGGGGGGGGGGGGCTATGGTTTTTTTTTCTAAAAAATATTTTGGATCTGATTTTAAGTGAAAAGAATATTTTGGCTGCCAAACTGATGAAAAAAAAATTCTGGAGGTGGCTTTCTGCCTTCAAAAATAATGTAAATTTTGAAAAAAAATATTTTGTTGATACACGTGCAAAAAATAAATAATTTTTTTTTGCGCGAAGCGCGAAATAAATTTTCTGTCCAGAAAAAACCATAACCCCCCTCCCCCGCCCCCTTCGGGTTAAATGGTCGGTCCCTAATCTTAATTTCTTTCAGCGCGCTTAAAAAAGAAAAATTATTATCAGAGTTTTCTCAGCAGTTTTTTTATGACATCCATGATAGGAATTTATTAAAAGGTTACACGTCATTGAAAAGATATAATTTTGTTGTCTTTTTCGCTTCCTACATGACCAAATTCTGTTTGATGCCATTGTTGATCTTGTATGCTTTCATGTCGCATATGGCCTTATAACAGCTTTTTAATAATTGAGAAGAGAATTTGCAAAAATTCCATTGTAGATTACATTGCATTATGGTTATAGATTTGCATGATCATGTTCATCCTGAGGAACGCCCGCCAGATTTATCATTGTCTAAAGAAGTTTAAAACTTGCAATATATAATTTTTACAAAATTTCGTTCAAAACTAAGGAGTATCTCCCTCGTGCATAGCTCTGTTCTTAGCTGAATTTTGACTTTTCCATTTAGATCCTTTTGGGTATTTGTTCTCCGTCATCTGTTAAACGTATTTCGCCTAATGCGGACTTCCAAATGTTTTGATTTGATCTTCACTGAAGAGACATTAGTTATCGAAATGCTCATATGCAGACATCTTCAGCATTGTATAATTAGTCATTATATATTTTATTTAAGAAATATCTACCCTGACTTCAGAAAATTATCATTTTTTTAAATGTAACTATTGATTTACCTTAGAAAAGCTGAAATAAAAAGTACGCGTCTCAAGATAGTAGACAATGAGTTTATAACACATTTTCATATTTTTGTTTTGACATCTTCACACCATGCAATTGTTTATTATTTTACATTAACACACTCGTAAACAATTATCTCAGCTTTTATGAAAACAATTACTGCCTTAGAATTGTATCATTCTGCAGCAAAACAAACCATAAAATCACGGTACAGTAGAACTTCGATGGCTCGAACTGCAAAAGCTCATACACCACAGATGTTTCCAACCCCTTTTCTGGTCCGTTAATTCATGTTTTAACATAGTTCAACCTTGATAGCACGAAGAACCGTCTAGTTCAAACTTTTTTCATCGGTTCATTGGTCGTTAGAGCCATCAAATTTCGACTGTATTCAACTTAGTAACTAAAAAGATTCAGGTATAAGATGAAATTTGGACTATGTTATAATCAATGGTTCTTTATGTAAAACCTGTTTTAACAAGTTTTTTTTTTTTTAAGTCCTGTACATTACATTTGCTATCATAAAATAGGGCAGATCGAGTTGATTTTTTGATGTCAAAAACAATGGACCGGTTCAGAAAATAAACGGCATTATGGGATTGTCGTTGTTCTGAACGTTCTTGATTGGTCAAAACGTATTTTACGAGTACGCTGAGCTTGCGCAACGTCATTTACGAGGACGGAAGTTGAATTTCTGCATCGGTCCATTGAAATGCAGCATTCACTATTTTTGTCGTTACTACAGCATAATCATTTTATTTAAATACATTACGGTTTAAAATGAAAATAATTATTGTTGTTAAGGCTACTTAAAGTAAGTCCGGAGTGAGTATCAATTTAATTTATACAGATATGGCTAATTCGACAATTTATATCTCCTCAGTGCGTATCTCAAGTCAATAAACACAGATGCATAAAAGCTGATTGTGAACAAATAAGCAATAACAAAATACAAATGCATATCAAACTATATACCTATCCTGGCCTTTAGGTAACAGTTGGAACAGAAGTGTTTCATAAATATATACCTAAAACATATTAAGGGGGTTCGCTACTCCATTTGAAAATAAATAGGATTTCAAATAAATGTGATTTTTTGCTAGAAAATTAAAAAAGAGGTAATTTAAGTGAAAAAAAGTTATAGGCTGATGATCTCGTTTTTGAGATTTAAGTACGAATACGAATACGAATACTTTATTGAACTCAGGCACAGTGTGCAACATGAGCATACAAGGAAATACAAACATACATACATGTGAATATATAACTAATACAAATACAAAGATAAATATAAAGACAATAAAAAAAAAACATTGTGGATAGAGGTACAGTAGCAAATAAACTACTTTTAGGATAAACTTTTTTGACAAATAGAAATGCTTATAAAAACTTACTATTGGAATAGATTATATAGACCTTTAAGAAAAATGGAAATACTTATGAGCAGTCGTGTATTACATAAGGTAAACATGCCAGCCATTTTTTCTATACTACTTTGGCGACAATAATAAGGGGGGATATATTTGTTTCGAAGAGACTGAATTTGTTCATTATCACATATAAAAAGGTAATTCATCACCTAGAACATTATAGGAACATTTCGTACAAATCCTATTCTCTCTTTTAATGTTATTCCAGCGACCAGTTTCAATCGGGATTTTGAAATTACTAAGTCGAAATTTTGTTAAAAAAAATCGGTGCTTTTCTCCAACTCTCAATAAATAAGATTCCAAACAAAATTCGTGTTTAAAGAGAGTATAAAAATGACCTCGTGAAGAAGTGGCAATATCAGAGCGCCACTTTTGTGTAAATTGATCAATAAAAATTTGTTTTACATGAACTTTAACCCAATTAACATTCAGAATAGTTTGATTTCTGAAAATAAAACTTAGACCAACACTATCCAAAATATTTTGAATATTTTTTACAAATAAAATTTTGCTATTTTGTGAATGTAAAGCAAATAAAAGTTGGTATATTATTGAAGACAATTTGTTGCTTTGTACAAGACGAACCCAAAAACACAGCATTCTACACTTAATGTTTATTTCAAGTGGGTATCTACCCAATTCTCCATACACAAGACAATTTGGTGTATTTATTCTGACACCCAGTATTCTTTTTAAAAATTGTAAGTGAACCTTTTCTATATTATCATTTTTCCCCACTCCCCATATCTCGCAACCATATGTTAATATAGGAGCCACCAAAGCATCAAAAATTTTTAACTGCAAGTCGATTGGTAATTTTAAGTTTTTTGTTTTATAATAATTGAAAATTTGGCGGGAAACTGAACTCCTCGGATTTTTCATAGGATTAACATTAGCCAGGTTTAATCATGAATGAATGTGACACAAAAAATAAAATCTGATAAAATTTTCACAGAATGCTCATAAAGATGTATAAAATGAAATTATGAGAAAAAATGAAGGGGTCCATGGGCAAAAAATTATAATGCTTTTAATTGGATAAAACCAGAAGATTCCGAAAATCTGACAGAAATGCCAAAACATGAGGAGCGAACCTCCCGGAGTATTTACTCTGTATAGCAATGACTTCTTAATTCGCTACACTTTTACAAAACGGCGTCTACAGTTGTGCGACCTGTTCAAATACACAAACCATCATTGACGTTGCATCAGTATCAGTACATTTCAACGTTTTACGAACCCCCCACCATATATGACATTTTTCTAGGTGTAAAAATTAAGACCTATTTGTGAATACAATAATTAAGGGTACGTTGTTAAATTTTTACACTGTATATCAATCTAACAGATGTGTTGTGATAGTGCATTTTCACCGTAATGAATAAACTGGTATGGGTTACGTTTCAAAATAATACTGTCCTTTTCCCGAGAATTCACGACCATGTTTTGAGCGGTGTCACGAAAATCGTGAATGCGTTACCACTCCGCATAACAACGTTATTATCTCCCCTGTAACTATATCGTATGCCCTTAATGCAAAAATGTCAATTTTAATGTAAATCTATTTAGATTCAAAGGCTATATTCTACTTTTTAACAATTAAAATTGAAATTTTTTTTCCAAAAATTAAGTCCAAATTTGGAAAAAAAACAGAAAAACTGAAGAAAAAATCCAATTTTTTCTGTTTGAAATAATTTTCTGACCATCATCTTACTTTTGACCACTTTTTGTGAAATTCCAATAAGATTTAATAACTAAATTTAACTTCTAAAAAACTTTAACCACAGGGTTAAAATAGATTTCCTGTGCAAAAAAAGTCCAAATACGGAAAAACTAAAAAAATCGAAATATTTCAGCCAGAAATACCATTTTCTTGCTTCTGTCAAAATTTCAGATGATTCCATAAAGATTTGATGAAGATATTGACGTTTAGAAAACTTTAGCTACAGGGTTAAAATAAATGTTGCCGACGTCGACGTACATTTGGATCGCTATGTCTCGACTTTATTCGCGGGCGAAACAAAAAGGCAGGACAAATTAAACTGCTCCGAATTGGGCGAAACTGTTCAGAAAGAATGTATGAATCTTTTTTTAACAACAAGATAACATAATTTATTTCAGAATATTGCTTGTTACAAACGTTATTAAGAGTTCAAGCCTCTCTTGATGTACCCCGTTACACTATGAATCATTTTTACGCTAAAAATTTTCAAAATGGTTGTCTTTGCTGTTGAAACGGAAAATAGGGGTGTATATGAGAAGGATATATAGAACTGTATAACACAACTTCATGAATAAAAATTTTCAATATGACTGCCGTTAATATGGATACATAAAAAGCGGGGATTACAAAAGCAACAAATTGGATGAAACGTTACAGAAAGGATGGAAATATACTAAAGAACACATTTTTGGCTTAAAATATGAGCATTGTTATTGAAAGAGAAAAGGACAGAAGTATCTTTTAAATTGATATAAAACTTTGCAGAAAGGTTGTATATCAGATACAGATATAAAATTCAGCCATGAATATGCGACTTCGTTTGGGAGCGTTTTGTGTTTGTAACTAAACTATGCAGAGTTATCACTTGTTATAAGGAATTTTGCGGCATCTTCCCAAGTCAAGTGTTTGAGGTCCATGCACGTTTGTAGGGAAGAACATGCTACAAAAACGCCGAGTATTTTCGTGGTTTTTTTTTTATTTATGCAAACTTTTTTGGACTGTGCGGTGACGACGAATATGTTGTCTCAGACTGTTTACAGATTTGTGTTTGATCTGATCACAGAAGAAAATACATAGCATTCACTGGATGGGGGGGGGGGGGGGGTCTGGAATTTTTATCCGAGCCGGGAAATTTTTTGACTCGCCTAGCGGGCCATGTTATTTTTTTCCTCAATGTACACTATGCTATGAAATTTTGTCGAGCCGGGCTTTTTTCTTCTGATTGACCGGATGAGGGCCAAATTTTTCACCAATCCAGGTGTTGGTCAGAATTTTTTTAGGCAAAAATCGGGCAGGAAATTTTTTTCTGAAAATAAAATGGTCTGTGCCTACCAACTACTGCACGGATGGTTAGTGTTAATAAAATTGATTGTTCATTCCTTATTCATCTCCATAATGCATAGCTCTGTCCTTAGCTGGATTTTGGCTTTCCTATTTAGATTCTTTTGGTTACTTGTTCTCCATCAGTTTTAACGTGTTTTTCGGTTTAAGGACTTCCAAACGTTTTGGTTTTGATCTGCACTGATGAGACATAAGTTGTCGAAATGCGCATCAGTGCAGATAATAAATTTACAGTAACTTCGGTTTGTTGCCTTCATAAAATCAGAGAATCAGAGAATTTGTTTCCCGATATGACAACACGAATACAATTTTCCCTGAACTACAAATTTGATTCAAAAAGTAATAATTCGAATTTGCGGGTAATATTCCCAAGATCAACGCTGAGAAGTATATTTTCTTAGTAACCCCCCCCCCCAAAAAAAATAAAATAACAAACAAACAAAAATTAGAATGACTTTGTTTGAGTTAAAAAGGAGATAAAATAAACCAGGCACAACCAAAGCCTTTTTAAAAGTTTTTTTTTTAATTTACGTAATTGCAAAGGAATATATAATTTTTGCCTATGGAACAAAATAAAATGGTATAGTTGGCCACGATTAAAAGGTAAAAACACAAACATTTACAAATTAAAAAAACACATAAAAATAACAAAAATGGAAAGAAAGGGAGGGAAGACTGTCCAACGTTTCGGCCTTATGGCCTTCGACTAGGGGACTACCGGGCTGAATACGGAGAAGAAAATGGATATGACGAGAGAACGCAGACCTAATGGCGTGTCAAAGATATTACCTGGTTCTTTCAAAGTGGAAACCAGCTCGAAAATGGCAGTAAAATATCAAACACGTACTTCCGGAAACAATTTATTAGCCTGTCAGGTTAAAGATCCTTTTACTTCACACAAAGAAAACAATAATTTTATTCAGTTAATGTTCCATAACAGATGTTTGCATATACATCTTACATAATCTAACCGATGTCTCCTAGTAAATTAGCTGTATTGAAAGTCTGGCCTAGAAAATTTCCAACAAATCCCGGAAATAGTACCGTAACCACTCCCGCTATTACTACACCCAGAGTAACAGCATCAATTCTGTTGTCATTGGATAATAATGTGCTCGGTATTGTAGTTGTGGTAGTAGGATTAGTAGTAGTTGTGCTAATGGCAGTTGTCGTGCTAGTAGTGGTGGTACTAGTGCTTGTCGTACTAGTGGTAGTAGTTGCAGACCCTTTGCTCATAGCTCCGTTGCTCCGTCTACAGTGATAATTGATCTCTGTTATGTACTAGTTATAATGAATACCTGTAAAGTCAGATGATTTTAATTTATTTTGACAGGAAAAATGATCTTGAACATTCTTTCAAATTAAGTGAAAACACAGTTGAAAATAAAATCAGCGAGACCCGATGAAGACATTAGTTTTGCCTTCGAAATTGGGGTGTTTTAGATGGGTTTCAGAAAAAAAACGGTTTTATGACAATTTTTGTAATATTGTCTGCATTCTACAAGAAATCTAAAACTGTTTCGTTTTAACAGCATGATTTTTTCAGCCCAGTATGAGAAATAGATTAAATGTTTAAATTTCAAAAAAATATATAACATATATATATATAAGCAATTTCAAATGTATCGTATTCAAATAAAATAATTTTGAAGTTATAAAAATATATGTTGTCCAATGGCCAAAATTAACATGTATAACAAGATGGACCTCAGTTTAAAAGTAAATGAAAGAAAGCAAAATAGAAATCATCAAAAAAAAAAAAAGAAAAAAAGAAAAAAAAAAAGGACAAAAGGGAAATAAAAATGAATGCTCTAATTTGGAAAGTACATCTTAAGTTTATTTGTTTGCATTCACCTTATTTGGTCTTTTCCGAATTTTGTATTGAGTGTCATGACAAAACATAAGTTGTTGAACATTTTAAAGCCAAGATATTCACTGTTTTTGCAATATACATGTTGTCATGTGCTATTTGTTCCCCCATAATACTTGTTCCAAAGGATAAAGTATTATATAATATTTGTTCCAACGGAACAAATACTATAGTATTTGTTCCTGACGGAATGAACGTTATATAACAATTGTTCGAAAAGGAAGAAATATTATGCCAATATGAAAAAGAAAAGAAATGGGGTAAATGTCAAGGAGACAACATCCCATATCCAGGTTAAAACGACCCAAAACAAAGCATCTAGGGGTCACCGTACGGTCTTCAACACAGTGAGGAACCTCACACAAATGTGTATTTATTCCAAAGGCCATTTTGTTATGAGGAACAAATATACGTTGACAATGTACCTTGTTTTCTTCAGAAGCGTATTCCATACGTCCCCTTTTCCGAAAAGAAATTGAAAAAAGTTGTCGAAATATGGTATTCAGTTAAATATAAATTTTAAAATCTAAACATATTCAAAAGTATTTAAAATATAGAACTAAATTTGAAGGCAATAGAGAAGGTCTTACCAGTACCTTTAACAGATGTTCAGCTACTGGCTAATATGTCACCAGGAAATTCGTGTTCAAGACTGCATAATATGAATACGTAATCTTAGTGTTATTTCATTCAGTTAATCCACGTACATGTACATGCTACACAAAGACGACAGTATTGATATCATTGGTGGATCCAGNGGGGGATCCAGACAATTTGGGGGGGGGGGTCCAATAAGAAATGGAAGAAAATTTCGCCGAGTGGAGCGAGGCGCAAAAATTTTAAGGGTATTTTCATAGTAAAACACCAGGATATTCATTAAAAAATACATGATTTTCCAAAAAAGAAAATGGGTGTTCCAACCCTCAGAACCGCCCTTGGATCCGCCAATGGGATCTATAGATCTTTTAGAGGTAAAAAGGAAGGAATTCATAAAGGGAACCAGTTTGTTTACCTGAGTACTAAAAGAATTGAATGGATTGGCCGTGCTGCATGCTAAGATGTAAATTAACCAAGTCTTTCATATTTTTATGTCGTTTACTGTTTGTAGTCTTTAAATAAATCATCAAAAAATGTTCAGTACTTCACAGCAGTTTTTTGCTTTATGTAAAGGATGGATTTTTTCCCATTCTATGCTGACATAGTGAACTTTGAAGAAGGTGTCCCCACTCTTCTTTTAAAAACTAAAAAGGAAGGCGGTCATGAATATTTTTAAAAGTCCTTCCTTGTTTCCTGTAGACCATACGCGTATTTGGACGACACCCGTACAGTCCAGCCATATGCATATATTCGTATGACTGGACCGTACGCGTATGGTCCGACCGCATGATTGAGCATTTCGGCCCGGTATAATGCCCGTATGAAGATCTCATCAAATTCCTGAAATACATAAAACTATTGGTGTATGAATGTCTTTTACAGTCTAAAGTGTAAAGAATATGGTGTAGGGTGGGGTACATTTTCAATATAAAAAAGATAGGCAGATATGATAATGCAATCATGATGTGACCCATTTACACAATCGACGATTCGAATTATATGTCCGAGTCGGTCCAGTGGTACTGGAGCAGGCGAACTTTCAGGCCATTCACTGCAGATATTTTGAATTTAATTTCAATGAACAGAATCGATGTGGGGACACTATTTTATTTAAGGGGAAACGCAAAAGAAAAGAAAAAAACGGTTCATTAAAATATTTGTTTGCAGGTGCACATATTTGTTTGTCCATGCCACCGCAAACTATTGACAATTTATCAAGACGAACTTCTTTTTCTTGTTTCCTTTACATACTTTTGAAATCTGTCAACTTTTCAATGATTTAAAACATTTCGTATTTTCTCCGCTTTGTCATCTTTAATCAATTGACTCAGTTTATCAAAAAAAAAAATGAATTGAATTGGTCTTCCCGCCATTTTTACAAGTTTAAAAATGAACAAAGTATCTAGGATGAGCCGAAATCACATAAATAATAATGTAAATAACATATAGCTGGGTGGGTGACAGGGCAGATTTACCCAGCGAAAATATTGTGATTCGATTTATTAAAGTATACTGAATCTTTTTTATTTTAATATAACTGAAAGTTATTGAATCAGGAACGAGGGTATGAAAAATTTGCCACTCGCCCAGCCATATGACATTTTTGGGGAAATGAGAGATTGAATTATCTTACTAATTTTTGTTAAGGAAAAATCTTCCAAAGTATACGAAATATTGGTGGCATTTTCTCCTTTGCTTTTGTTCAGTTAGATAATACATAAGTAACCCTGACCGTACACGTGCTGTCCAAATACGCGTATGGATTGGAACATATTCATGAGGTTGGAACGCCCTCTTTTTTCCACAAAGTTTAAATTTCGTGCAGAATTTAAAAAAAAGATAACAAATATAAATAAAATAAAATTAAATTGAATTAAAGAAGAAGAAAAAAAAAACAGTCTGTAACCCCTTTTTTCTGGAAAACCCTCTGAAGTTGGAATCTTCCTTTCCATAGGCTGGATTAGAGGGTTGGTGGATATTAATCTGTTAATTTTCAATTTGGTTTTTTGCATCTTTTTTCTAATTGGCATTATGTTTTCAGTTGATATATACATGCTGAAATTCTTGGCTTTTTTACGTTGCTAAGCAAAAATATTGTAACATAGGTTGTTGCTGAGAATTAGCTGAGCTATGGAATAGCCTAGCTATATAGATAGTTCTTGGGGGAAAGTGAGGAGTACGCTTGTGCAGTGAGGAGAACGCATGCACAGAAGACTATTAACCAATAGGAATTTCAGATTCTCGAACATCAAAATGGCGTCCAGTTTCGTCCTGATAAAACGGGGCGGGGTTTAATTTTTCTGTTTCCGTGTGGCTGTTGAAAAGTATTATAAACATTTACTATAGGTGATACTGGGAACAGGTTTGTAGAGGATGATGGGATTGGTATTGCGATATCGCTTAGCCAGATTTATAAATATAGATATGATAAAAAGAATAAGAACAGTAATGTATAAATTTAAAACCAGAAGTTAATAAATAAAGATGGGGTATTGCGCAATAATCAATTTCGGCCCGGTATAATGCCCGTATGAAGATCTCATCAAATTCCTGAAATACATAAAACTATTGGTGTATGAGGAGCTACCCTTGGAGAACGCAAAACAAAAACAAAAGCACGAAACTACTTTTAGTTGCTGTTGGCAAAACATTAGAGGTTTGATCGAATCGGTGACTGTTTTATCACATGTGCAGACCAATAGAAGAAATTACAAAGAAGAACCGAGAAAGGCTTACTTCAAATATTGATTTGAGTATACAAATACATCATGAGCCACCACACCATTGTCAACCAAATCCAAGGCTATTCCATAGCCTAGCGTATCGTTTTTATTTCATAAAAACCATTATCCGATTTATATCATCCACTTATGTTATAAAGTCCCCTCGTGTTTTCTAGTTCATATAATATATATTTATTAAATACTATAACCTTCGACCTTCTCGAATCTAAACTCTCCGTATATATATTTATGTACTTGGTATCATTTAAATATCTAGTATTTTGCAGATTTTTTTTTTCAAATGGTTGTCACCTTCATTATGAGCAATACAGTAACCGAAATTGTTGAGCACGACAGCCATTTGTTTCGTTGTGTAACACCCCAGCTCTGAATTCAAATGGATAACACCCAGTTTACTTTCATTTTAAGTCAGCACGGGATTTTACAAAACGTTACAAAACTATTTACATTAATAACAAATACAGACATCTTAAAAATCTTATAAAAGAGTTTATTGGTAAAAGAAGTATGGCCTTTTAACAAGGAATCTTTGGCCATTTTCAAAATATGGTCAAATGTAGCCGAAAATATTGTTACGTGTACTTCCCACGAATAAAATAAATGAAATGCCACATTCGAAATGTGTAAGACATATTAGTAGTCGAAAATGGATGTAAGTAAAACTCATTTTAATACAGTAGAAAAAAGAAGGGAAACAGGGAATGTGTCAAAGAGACAACGACCCAATGGGGAGTAATAACAACTCAAAGCCACCACAAGATCTTCAATGAACGGTGAGAAAACCCCACACCAAACGGCAGGTCGGAGTCGGCCCCTGAATTAAGAGTAATCAAGTTCAGCGAAATAAACATCATTGTAGACTCCTATAGACATAAAGTAAACTAACTAGAAAAAAGATAAGACACACAAAGTGTCTGGGATGATGGTACTACTCAAAGGACACTGAGAACCTAAACCATTTTTTTTTGGTATGTATAAACATTTGCCCCGTAGTTACAAAAGGCAGCTAGCTTAGTTTGGTTCTGGAGGTGCTATATATACAACAAATTTTGACAAAAAAACCTTAAAAAATTGCCAAAATCTGTCAAAATTTGTCAAAATTGCATTCAAGAAACAAGTTCATTATTCGCGAAATTGGTATGCTGAATGAAATAAATTCACGGGAAAGTGGTCATACCTCTTTCTCTTGCTGCGGCTTAAACAATGGGAATATAAAACAACTCGATTTCATACAAATCTCAATGGTTGCATGCGCTTACATGTTACCTTGCGAAAAGAACATGTTTGACCAGGTCATGTGCATATCGATACACCATGATACATCACTTGAAGTAAAAATGAAATTATCGTTGCACGACATTTTAGCCAATTCATACCTAATTTGAGCCAATATAAATCAACGTCTGAACCAAATAAAATCCACAACTGAGCCAAAAAGAAACGTATCATTTGAGCCAGTTTTACCCGTGAATTATTAAACGGAGAATAAATATTGTTGTTTTACTACAATTTCAATTGGAATAAAAAGGTTCAGCTTGGACGGATTTTTAATTTGCTTTTTATAAATATTTTGACATATTTTATAGGAGTGCTACAATTTGCTTTTTAGGTCTGTGTGATAGAGTTATAACTTTAGTTTTTTAACTTAATATTTGATGTGTATATCTGATCATAAAGTAGAGCTTCTAAAACTGGTTTAACCAATAAACCATTTCCACTGTTGCGGTTGACAATTTTTCCGTTGGTTTTGCACCTGATTTGTCTTTTTCCCTTTGGATTTTGGTTGTTGACGATTCTGTTCGGTAATTTTGTTATTACCCCATGGTATATCGATTGAAGTAAATATGCATGTATTGTAATAACTTAACAAAGCAGATTCTGTTTTTTCTGATAAGCAGAAATTACTTTTTTATGTATATCTTAAAAAAAAATAGCTATGCCATCCCTTTGCATCTTCTCCTGTCTTTGCTAACAAAACATGGTATCTATATACATTATTCAAAATACAAAAATACCGAAGTTGCATCAAAACAGTAAATTTCGTTATGCTGTACACGTGTTTCAAGGAGTAACTTGTCATCCTAAATTACAGTAACTTCGGTATTTTGTTATTCATGATTAACACTCTACACTCAGGTAAAACTCAGGTACATTGGCTCAAATGTGGAAAATATTTTGGCTAAATTAATGAAGCTCGATTTTCAAAAAATGGCTCAAATGTCGTGCAGCCGCAATTATTGCCTAATTCCATGTTTTTTTTTTTTGCGTTTACACACCAAGTGGTAAAAGGTTCACTTAACAAAAGTCAAGGCTGAGTAATCAACAATAACTTGAAAAAAAAATACATATTATACATATCAAACAGATATTTTTATACTATTTTGTCTATTAGGTTTCGAACTGTACTTTTCCTTTATGAACTGTATTTTTTATCAATTTATCTTTTCCATTATGAATTGTATCCTTTATCAATTTATCTTTTCCTTCTTTCTCTGACTTTAATTTTTTATTATCCATCATTTAATCTGCATCTGCAATATTTAAAATAACAAAAATCTCCAATTTATGTATTATTTTGAAGTTCTACATACTTTATATACTTGAATGTCTAATTTGTACATTTATATGTAAAATATTGTAATAGCTGGGAAATTCTTAAAAAAATAATAATAATTGTTCTATTTCAGGACCGACCATTTAACTTGAAGGGGGAGGAAGTGGGGCTATCGTTTTTTCGGGGGGGAGGGGGGCTACCGTTTTTTTAAAAAAAAAATGTTTCTGATTTTATGTGAATGATGAAAAAAAAAATATTCTGAAGAAGGTTTTCTATCCCAAAAAAAATATTCACTTCGTATTTAAACACAAAGCAACATTACTTAGTTTTTCTTTATCTTACTCACAAATTGCTAAAATGTCCCATATCCAATTTTCTTATAAAAAAAACTTCATTTGTCTTATTGACGAAGAACGTACACATTTAGTATTTGGCCCCTTCTAAGCAACACTATTCCATTCTATTGTTTATACGCACAACACAGCGCATTGTCATTGTTCTGTAAGACGTTTATGACGTCGCATGCAGAGTGACATTCACTAACTACGTTGGTGATGAAAAGTTAGAAAAGTTTTAAAAAAATAAAAAGTGTTCAAATTTCAAAAAATATAATTTATATTTAAATACGGTGGAACAATATTAAATTCAAATTCAAATTCTTTATTGTCATAAAATATTAAATGTTTGTGACAAACAAATAAACAACATATACATAACAAATATTAAACATCGTTTACTTTTGTAGACCTATGAAAAGAATTCGCAATATTCCTGTGTTATTGTGCGAGCCGTCGATCATCCATCAAATAATACAAATTATTCGTCATGGAGTCCTATAATTGATATAATTTGTAAAATTGCGACATCTTTATCTCATAAACCAGCGTCGGATCGCGGAACGAAGGGTCTGTGCTTCGGTTCCCGGTCGAGGTGAAAAATTTCATGGACCTAGTTTTCGGCTCATACACGATTTGCAAGGATGGTCTCGAGGAACGTCCCATAGCACGTTAAACACTTTTCATATAGTTCCGCTTAAAAATGTAAATGCCCAAGGTCGGCAGTTCTCTACGGGTACTCCGGCTTCCTCCCTACTAAAACTGACCGTCACGATATACAAAATGTACCTGAAAACTGCTGAAAACCCATACAAACCAAAATAGAAAAAAAAATGTAAACCGCAATAGTCTTGACTTCGTACTTGACAACTGGTCTGGATTCGATTGTGCCGTATGCAGCGGCGTATGGCATTTGCGTCGATCTTTTTAGTCTAAACAAATGACAAAAAATACTTGTATTTGACATGAAATTAACAAGTAGAAATCGGCGCAAATGAAAGAAATAATCGGCGCAAATGAATTAAAAAAAATTGGCACAAATGAAACAAAAAATCGGCGCAAATCCAAAAATCCAGTATGCAGACATGAAATGTCAAGTAAAAATCTATGAAATGGTGCAATGTTAATATTTAAGACCATTATAGGGACACGTGTTCGGAAGGGGCCTGAGAATTTTTATGTGGATCGTACAATTCTTTATGCCAATTTTTCTGTTACTAGACAGTCACTAGGACTTGGGAAAGGAAACCCTTAGCTAATATAATTATATCTTCCCTATTATATTTGTTTATTTCATTATGTTTTTGTTTAATACATGCATATGTTTGTGTTGCCATAACCCAAATGGGTTCTATGTATGCAATTTGAATAAATATAACATATATTATTACACCCTAAAAACGAAGTCAATGTCCACTGGTTTCGCCCTATCCGTTCAATGGTCCGTGTGTCCTTGGACATTTTTTATGGAGCTTAAATCTCGAAAGCCGCATGATGAGGCTTTTATAAGTTGGAATAACTTGTTTGTAATTCCTTTGTATTTTGCGCAAAATAAATGTGTTTAAATCAACCCCCGTTACAAATACTACCAGAATGTCAGCTGTTAAATGTTTTCAGATTGATGGAAATTGATTCCGAACTTTTTAAAAACTTAATAATATTTTTGAATTTCTCGAAAGCCCTTCAAAATTTTTAATTTTTTAAATTATTTTAGAACGTTAGCAACTAAGAGTACGTGTTTTGGTTTTGGTTTTCTTGTTTTATTGAGATTGATTCATATTTTGAAAAAAAATACAGCACGTTTTTCGGGTTGCCTATTTCATAGCCAATGCCGTTAAATTGATCGATGATTTTCCTAAATAAGAATCAACTTTTACTAGGGCTTTCACTAAAAGAATCGGGGGAATGAGTAAAGGATAAAAGACACCATTCCACCTCCTTCAACACAAAACCCCTAACTTGAAAGTTCAATATAAAAGTCTGGTTCTTTGGCTTTTCAATTTTCCCAAATTGGGAGAGCAAACATTTTTTGTTTAAAATATTTTTACTTAGCAGGAAGGGAAACAAATATTTTCATTTTTAATTGTTGTATCGTGACAAAAATGTAACAAAATAATGGAACAGCTTCTTTTTTTCTTTTCTTTATCCTCAAATCACGCTTATTAATAAGAATTTGTCCATAAAGTACACTGCCGTACAAAAAAAATAATTGATTTTTTGATTATTGTTTCAGTGTTCATTATCGATACTCTAACTTTCGACGTCTATTACTGTGACGTCATCTTCATTGCAAGAGAAAAATCAAGCGACGTGTGGCCGAAAAAAAGCCATTTTTTTGTCGTTATATTCCATTATATCTTTCTTAAGAGTTCGGTGACCTATTGTTTTTATTGCCTTATTCTAATTAATACAAACAACTTTACATACTCTGATAAAAGGAGGAAAAAATCAACTGCAGAATTTTCACAATTGAATGGAAAAGATAACAAAAATGTGTAATATACAGCACGGGAAAGTAATTAAGCGTTAAATTAATTACCCCTCTTTCATTCGAGAGTTTGTTCTTTAATAGAATTGAAATCTATAGACTTCCCGGAGTATAATACAGAAACCCGTTTGCAATTTCAACTATTATTATACCGAAATGGCAAGGGTTTGAAGTTAACCTTCTAATTTCCCCATCTTCCGAATTTAGCTACTTTTCATGGCGCTATAGCAACAAAACGAATTCGGTGACCTATATTTTTTATTCTTGAAAATTGTCCAAAATACCATGAAGAATGATTATGCTAAGTTTCATGAAAAAATCAACTGTAGAAATGATTAGTTGGTTTGGTCTTTAAGGTGTCTGCAGGGTATTATTTTCCCATTAAAGAATTTTGTGACATTTTCTGTGTAGAAACATAATTGTATTATTGTTCCAAATGTAAAATAAAATTTGGGGGTCACAGCGCATTTTAGCGCAAAAACTGAAATTGAAAATTGAAGGATTTTACAAAGAAATGATAGGGACTATGACTATATGAGTGGATAGCTTTAAAATCTGTTATAGATTTTGCTCATACTTTGCATGTGTTTTGAAATCATTGTAAAGTTTAAATATAAAAAATAAAAAATACGGGTCACCGTTGAAATACAAGAGATAAATTGTGATATGTTAATTTCTCTAGTGATATCTCTATGAAATCTTTCATCAAATTATCTCCCTTGCACAATTTCTGTGTTCTGTAAATCCAGCAACTGTAGATTTTAAGCACACGTGGTTTAGTTCACCTTTTTAAAATGAAAATGTTGTAAAAAGTAATACGGAATAAAAATTTTAAATACTTCGGAACTTTCTTTACATTTGAAGTAACTATTTTGTAAAATTTTTAATGAATGAAACCTAAATGAGCAAGTATTAGACAAAAATGGCGGAATAATACCACTGAGACACTTTGAATACATGTACTTCAAGATGAAGAAAAATAAAATCGTTGTTTCGTTTGTCAAAAAGACTTTGTTTTATGTGCATTTACTCCATATTCTTTGATTGCTTACAATGAAATGTATAGACGAACTGCGTTAAAAGGACACAACCTTGCAGGAATGGAAGCATATAGATAAAAATTTGCTAAAATACGGGACTTTCGAAATAGGAACTCTCGTGTAATTGAAGGCGGAAACGATCTCCTCGAATGCCAGCGAGACGGAGTGACTAGATTCTTGATCTATCCAAATAAATATATACCACATAAAAAACCAAAATATTTATGAAACTGAAGTATACAGTTATAATTGTTCCTACATAATAAGTCTTTGACTAAATTTTACTTGATGAAAAACAATTAAGGGAGTACGAGCCTCAGATTTCAGAAGCATTCTATATCCTCGGGTTTTATCCATTCAAACAGTGCTAAAATTTTTTGCACATGGATCACATTTTCTTGGTCATAAGTCACTTTGAAATACATAAAATAGACTATGTATAAAATTTGATCAACTTCCAATTATAATTTCATATATTTAAAGGCCTATAAACATCTTATGCAAATTGAAGGAAAACTCTAGAAAGATCTGTTTCCCGCCAAAATTTTGACGTCTTGTATCTCAAAAATTCCTACATGGATTTTCAAAATTTTTTGCTCAAGTTGTTCCATTAGTAGTGCTCTTCAAAACAAAAGGTCAGAATTTTAATTCTAATTACAAAATTTCTGACACTCGTACTCCTTTAACCTGAAGCGCCACAACTAATTAAATATAAACCACCCTTAGCTCAACATTGATCAGTAATTATGTCGCCCCAGACGTAGTCGGGACGACATATTGTTATTCCTCCGTTTCTTATTATTATTATTCTTTATTATTCCAGCCAAAGTTTGTCCGGTCAATTACTCAGCGATGCATGATCAGAAGTTCACGAAACTTGACATGAAGTTGGATCACCATATGAAGATGTGCGTTTTAATATTATTTTTTTTTTCAAAATGGCCGCCATTTCCAAGATGGCCACCAAAATACGTCAAAATTTCAACGTTGTCCGATTTCAACGAAAATTGATTTCTAGGTAGATATTGACGCTGCGAACAGGATGGAATCATCGAATTGGCTGCCAGGGGCGACATCAGCTATTGCTCGAAATTGCAAATCTAGTTAGTGATTGAATTTCCCTCTCAATGTATTGCTGTATTGATTTTTTTTTCGTATATTCCGGTTCGAACACAACTCAATATTATTGTATTATACAAAATAGAGTTAAAGCTCCCAAATAGGTGAGAAATAATTGCATTCAAAGGAAAACAATCAAGAAAAATATAAAATGAATATATATTTTTAAAGAAGATCTGTTTTTCACTTGCATTAGAAATAATGATAACGGAGATATACAATCTTTGTTGTCGAAATTTTATCACTCACTTGACAAATCACGGTTTCGGAATGCCCAAGCGCCCGCCTAAAAATGAATTTCATCACTATCGGCGCGAGTCTGGCACTCATGTTAATCAGTTTCGGCAATAAACGTGCCTGTTCGTTATTTTCCGGTCAATAATGGCAAAGGTCAAGCGACTGGCAAAAGTTTTATTTAAAAGAAATATACTTTTACAACCTAAACTAACTGCCTGCGGTGAAATAAACACATAATTTACACCATACTGTTATTTGATTGACAACAGACCACAAAGATGGTGCCTTTACGCAATTGATTGACAGTTCTGTCATATAAAAAAATGTCACATTTGCTTGTTAAGAATCAACCGTAAAATAGCTTAAGGGCAGTGCCAAAATCAGTCGTTGCACATACGCAGTCTTTCGTGGTATCAAAAATAATCAGCAAAATTACTTACTCTGTGATTAGTATTTTAGAAGTCGGCTTGGGTTGTAAAATGAAATCTCGTTGGAATCCTTAAACCGCAATATTAGTTTAAAGATATTATGAAAAATGATTTCGCAATGTTTACTGTGCGTGTGGTATTCCTACTGATTTGCAGATCAAATCAAATTATTACGGTGACCCCTAGATGCTTTTTGCGGGTCGTTTTAACCTGGAGATGCGATGTTGTCTCCTTGACAGTTACCCCATTTTCTTTCTCTGTCATATAAGAAAATACATAAACCTAAAATATAAGTTATAAGTTATAAGTAATAATGAAATTACGAAAACAAAACTGATTTCACAATGTTCACTGAGTGTGTAGTATGCCTGCTTAATGCTATGATTGCCTGTCATATATGAATTCATCGTGAAAATTGACGTCGTTCTAAAAATGTTCTTTAAAATTAGGCGAACCTCTACGACATGGCTCAATGTTTCGTGATCAGCAGAGTCGATCTTAATTATATATTAATGTGAATTTTATATCTAAAAATAATAAATGTATCATAGTGAGGCTGGAAAGAGTTTTGTAGACGATATTTCTTTAGTAATAAAAATATATTAAAAAGTAGGCCTCGTATTATTATATATTTAGAAAAGTAAAACGCATGATGTATTTGATAAATTACATTCACGTAGTGATTGATTATTTGTACGACCACCCTCACCCTATTTCATTTGAGAAAATATTATTATAAAATTCCTTGTTGTTGCCATCGTTTGTTTTCTTGACAGTGCCTTACACATTTTTTTTTCTAATTGGTCAGATTCCTGTCAATTAAAAAAAAAAACAACTTTTTTATAAACATCAACAAATGGAATCTGAAATGATACTACCAAACGTAAGCCGATTATATATCTTTTGCATGATATTCAAAACATACAATAATAGACCATATCCGACCTATGGTATTAGGAGTTACCGACTACTTTTCAATACGTCACAGTATAGAAAACGACACGTCATAGAGCCTAAAACGTCACGAAGTTGGTCACATGGGCGGACACGTTTGTGACGCAGGGCGGACAAACAACAACTGGTGAATCTGAATACCAGAACTCGGATATGGTCTATTTAGAAAACCTTTCCAATCCGTACATAGTACAAAGTCATCAGCAAATGTGACAAAATACACCGGTCAAAAATGTTGTCGGAAATTCGCTTTTAAAATTGTTTTATTTGAAGACCTAGCGTATTTTGTTTAACAATTCTTCTGATATTATGTATCAATTAACTCTGTTGCCTGGCTTGTGGAACAACAAAAACACACAGCTTGACAAACAAGGATACTTTCCAATAAGATGATAAATTTAGAGGAGGTATGATAAGCAATAGGAAATTAAACCCTAAAATTGCAAAAATATAAAAATCATTCAACCTCTCCAAAACTGCACTGATTTATTTGCCAAATGATTACAGAAATATAATCTAGACACTTTTATACAGAAAAGTCGGTCATATTTGGGGAAATTAACCAAATACGGCAATAATACTACCAAACGTACTGAACTACCCATATTTCGGGAAATTAACCAAATACGGCCATTTTGTATGAATTTTTCATTAAAATCAAATGTGAGCAATAGCCTTACCTCAAGAAATATTTTAACCACATCAATATCTTTTAAAAATACGTCTCATAACAAAAGATCTTTTTGGGTAAGGCGGTTGCTCATAGCTAAATATTAATGAGAAGACGTCAAAATGAGACACTTTTTGAGGATTTTACCGATTTTCGTGAAAATCACTAAGTTTGATAGCCAAGTACGAAAATATTAGAAAGAATTCAAATCTATGATTACTGATATCTGACAGATTAATGTCTTTTGAACATCTTAAGAGTGATAATTGATTAATTTACAATACTTTGTATTTTCGAAAATGAGGGGCCAAAAAAGTGGCCTTACCATACCTCCTCCAAATTTATAGCTTTTTCTCCTTTTCGGAAGTATTGCAGCTGTGTGAATGCAAAAGTTACCCACGAAATTATCGAGTATGCAAAATTTAAGGATTCCGAAATAGAAAAAAAAGTCACGGATTAAAAATGTGACTATAGAGGGAAACGAAGAATGTAACCGATAGCACCCCCCCCCCCCCAAAAAAAAAACGGAAAAAAACACAAATCAATCAATGGATTTTTTTCTTTCTAGTACAGGTCAATCGCTAAGTTACGAGCGGAACTAGACCTCGGAAAAGGGGTTTCCAATGAGTTCAAGAAAAAAAAAACAATTTCAGACCATTTTTCGTATATTTTCGTCAATTTTACAAAGTCCACACGAAATTAATGTTCCCAGTAAAAGGGGGGTTCCTTTCCGAACCCCACCCTACCCCATAACCGACAATGTAGATTCATTTATTCTGAATTAGCTTAATTAACTGCAAATAACAGTTTAATTATCCGAGAACAAGTGCTATAAATTAATTTATGATATGTCCGAACTTTATCACCATTGACACATATCATGAAGGTCTGTTCGATTCTTCATAAAACATTTTTAGAGTGTTTTTTTTCGTACCTTGGGTGGAGGTGTCTAATATATTATCCTGAAAAAAGAGAAACAAGTAATAAATCATTCCAAAATAATTAATATGCCATAAAAACTACAGCTATCCTTACAATAGTCATAACATTTCTGTACTTCTTTGTACATAATATAGGCTCCCATTTGTCAAACTTTGTATTTCTCAAAACCAATTTACAAAGGTACAGAGAAATAAATAAATGACACAAAATATATCCGAGAGAAGATGAAGGCGGATTAACCTGGAGGACATACCCTCTTATGTATAATTCTAATAAATTTACAAATTTTACTAAGCACAGAAACAGAATTAGAATAACAAATCATTGCATTTAACAACGTTCGGTCTGTTTCTGTACTTAGCTGCAGTGTATAGTTTTCTTTCGTTCACAAAACTGGAGCATTCAAATAAATAATGAAAATTATCCCCTATTCCCTCCCTCTACAAAATTACAAAATATTAATTCTCTTTCAATTCTTTTCCATCTCCCAACTTCAACTGGCAATCTATGCTTTACTGTTCTAAATTTACACAAAATGAATTTTTCCTATCATCTAAAGTTTCAAAGTAGTTTTCAAATTTTAACTCATTCTTAAATAATTTGTAGTTATTACCCTTTGTTGAATTTTCAATAGCTGACTTCCAGGTTTGCTTAAATTGGTCAATTAGATTATTTTTAATATTAAAATGTTACCAGTTTTCTGAAATACGGTTATGAAAAGTCCATATACAGAGTAAATCACTTTGGTCCAATATTTTACGAATTTGATTTATCCTTTTTTTGATTTATCAGGAGAAACCTGATCGTCTTCGAAATTTCTAATATTAAGTAATTTATAAGCCAATGTGCTTCCCAAATATTAATTTTGACCAAAAAGATATCATTCTTACCTTTATATCGATTTCCAGAGAATATCTTCCTTATAACCCATGTATTTTGGAGTGCTTGTTTTTCAACGAAGTAAAATTTTACAACATTTCAGATGGACTTTTTTTATGATTTCATTTTTACTAAATCCCAATATTTCAGTTTCACAAAGTAATATTGGTTTTACAACTTAATCAAAAAGATCTAACTGACATTTAATTGACAAATTATGAGTTCTACATTTTTTTCAAAACTTCATACATTGCTTTCATCCCATTGTTTTCGCTGAAATGAATGAATCCATTTTGGAAAACAATATACCGAGATATGAAAAATTATTTACATTTTCAAGCTCAGCACCATTAAAAGTAAAATGTAAATTACTTGGTAACCTCCCATTTTAAAATACTAAAATCTTTATCAATATTAACTTTGAATTTCTATTTCGGACAGAAAGCATAAAAATAGTTTAACTGGTTTTGCATATCGGATTGTGTCTCTACTATGATAACTGTATCGTCAGCATATAAAATAACAAAAAGTTTTAAATAAAAACCAAGTTCATTTTCAAAATCATTACTTACTTAAGATAAACCTAAAGCATCTCTATCGATCAAAAAACTTTCCAAATCATTCAGATACAGCGAAAAGGTAAAGGGGAAAGATTTTCACCCTGTCTTACACCATTATTAAAAAAAGTCTGATGTCTTGTCATTATAAACAATTGTAGATTTAATATTTTTATACATATTTACTATTACATTGTTCATTTAACCATTTATACTATTAATCAATAATTTAGACTTCTCTCTATACAGTATCGAAAGCTTTTTCAAAATAAAAAAAATGCGACAAAACGTTTTTTTTTCTTTATATTGAGTAATTCAAAAAACATGCAAGGCAAAAATATTATCAGTAGTGGAATATCCATTTCTAAAGCCACTCTGGTTTTCATTCAAAACAGAAAATTTTTCAGAGGCAGAGTTCAATCTTTTTAGGAGAACAGCTGAGGAGACAGCTCAATATTGTTATTGGTCTATAGTTTTTAGATTCAAGAGGATCACCCTGATTCTTATAAAAAGGTTTTATATTTCCCAATGACCAGCTTTCTGGTAAAACACGTGAATCAAAAATAGCGTTAAACAAGTGTGGATCGCATTGCAAGGCAATAACAAGTCCCCTACCGGTAGAACAAGGCTTTATAACACTAGCAAAAATGGTAAATATGTTTTCCACGTCTTAGGCCCATAACTCTGTCAAAAATCAATGGACCGGCACCAATATAAAGTTTGGTTCCTGTCCACTGATTTTGCTATTGTTAACTCATTAAGGTAGACTCAAATACAAAATATAGAGATCAATACGTGCAACGGCTTAGAAAAAAAATGCTGAAACTGACATTTTATTAAAATTTTCAAAGTCCAAGGCTCTTACTCCATCAAAAACCAGTCGACCAGAACCAAACTGAAATGTGGTCTGTAACTCATTAAGGTAGACTCTCATACAAAATATCAGATCTATACCTGCAACGGCTTAGAAAAAAAATGCAGAAAACTGACATTTTACTAAAATGTTCCAAGTCAAAGGCCCATAACTCCGTCAGAATTCAGTGGACCGGAACCAAACTTTTATTTGGTCTGTAACTCATTAAGGTAGACTCACATATGAAATATCAATACCTGCAACGCTTTAGAAAAAATGCGGAAATCTGACATTTTATTAAAATTTTCAAAGTCCAAAGCCCATAACTCTGTCAAAAATCAGTCGACCGGAACCAAACTTAAACTTGGTTTGTAACTCATTCAGGTAGACTCACATACAAAATATCAGATAAATATCTCCAAAGGTTTAGAAAAAATGTGAGGGACTGACAGACGGACAGACGGACGGATAAAGCGCAAACCTAAAGTTCCTTACGGCTATCGCCGGTATTGGACTAATAATTTAGTATAAACGGGTAAAAACATATCAATTGAAGATTTTATATACTCATTTATTACAAGATCAAATATAGTTACGTCGAGATAGGCATTTCTCGTTGAGTTATGTATTTTCGTGGGTGTCTCTATTAAGAAAGAGCTAATCACACGAATATCCAGTAAAGTAAGTGAACTTTTCGTACTTAAAAACAAGCTTCCCTTGTGAACTACATCTGACAAATGTTGTAATATTTTATTCGTTATCAAAAGGATCACATTGTATTTGCCGAAGTTCCTCTCTATTAAATATCTATGCTGATGTCTTTGACGTCTCCATTTTCTTTCCTTCTGTAAAATGGAACTAACATTATTCCGGCTGTTCCAAAGACGATACTTCCAAAATAATACGGACTTTTCATATTACCTGTTTCTTCCTGGATGTACACTGAAACAAAATACAAAACAAAGGTAAACATTTGTCTACATGACGTTAAATATCCTCTATGAAGATTAAAACGAAGACATGTATAGATCATATTACCCAATGCCTCTGCTGTGGGACTATTAGTCCTCGAGTATATTCACCTTCCTAGTATTAAGTAAATATGTTCAAACCTAAGGAGTTTATCCGTAATGAATAGCTCTATCTTTAGGTGAGTTTGGGCTGTCCATGAAGATCTTATTGGTTAATTATTCTCTATCAGCGTTTAAATATATTTTGGCTTATGGTACTCCAAATCTTGCTTTTATCTGCACTGAAGTCTCGAAATGGACATCTGCAGAAACTTAAATTACAGTAACTTCGGTATTTTATTATCAATGCGTATTCAGGTTTTGTTATGTTTTAATCTCCCTATTTATGATTCTGGCTGAACTTTCATAGAAATTGCAAAACAATTATGTTATTCACATTAATCGATTTATGGACTTCCAAATACTTTGGTTTGATCTGCACTGAAGAGACATAAGTTGTCGAAATGCGCAAATGCAGAACTTTAATTCACAGTAACTTCGGTACTTTGATATTAATCCCTAAGTATGTTTGCTCAATAATTATCTTTTCAACAATATCTAACTCACATTGCACTTGCTAAATTATATAGTGAACGTTTTGGCGTGATATTCCAATGATTTACTACTATCTAATGAAAGTTTCGTTCCCTCCCATGGACACTAGTGTCCTGTCAGGAAGTTTGAATTTTGAACCCACAGAACTACTTTAAGTGAAGCTTCAAATTATTCAGATATCTATTTTAGATAAGCATTATTGGTCAACAAGAATACTGAGAAGAATTGACCATTTACCAACAAATTTCCTATTGTCTTGCTATTTATCCGCCCGTCTGCCTAGCCAAAAATTAAACACTTTACTACCAAGTCCCACAACTCCCCCCAATGAAATCAACCTGTCCTTCGACAACTCAAAAACAGATAGGGATTTTCATTTGATAAAAGGTAACAGTTGTAAACTGTTTCGACCAAGAAGCTGAACCCTAACATTCTTGTGGCCAGTATTACCGAACATTAAGGTAGATAGACAGCAATATTCATATCTATGAGATTTTGTTGTAAGTCGGCACAATTGAAGAACCGATCCTACTTCCCCAAAATCTGTTATAATAAGAATGGGTCACCATGCTTGCTTTTTCTATAATTGAGTTCAAAGTTTGTTCATTTTCAGCCATTTTTTTCACCTAAATTTACATAGAAAGCGCGGGGAAAATATGGAAAGGCAATTTTTAGCTTAATAGAAATGAACTTTTTGTCTACGAGAAATTTATAGAAAAAAGAAGGGAAACGGGGAATGTGTCAAAAAGACAACGACCCAAAGGGGAGTAATAACAACGCAAAGCCACCGGTGAGAAAACCCCACACCCAACGACAGATCGGAGTCGGCCCCTGAATAAAGATTAATCAAGTTCAGCGAAATAAACATCGTCCTAGACTCCTATAGACATAAAATAAACTAATGATAGAAAAATAGAAAAAGGACAAGACACACAAAGGCTTAATAAATTCCTGACTTAGGACAGGCGGAAACCCATCTGCGGTGGGGTTAAACTAGTTTTATTGGGCCCAAACCTTTCCTCTAGCCAAAGTGATAAAAAACAATAGTAACAACAGTAAAATTCAGTAAGCAACAGGACTAAGTCAATTGTGAAAAATTAAACTGATGTATTTTTTGAGCAGATAGTAAATGATGTAATTGATTTGTTTACCATAAACATATGTATATCTTAAGGTTGATATGAATTAAACATTATTTATGGGAAAAGGGAGTTAATTCGCGGCAACGTAAACGAAATATAATGTTTCACATCTGTCAATCAATTATAACGTCACAAAGGAAAAGCCGTCAAATTACTATTCCGACCCGATAATCAAACCTAACCGTATCCGACTCTTTATCTTTCCAATTGCGAAGCGCAACAGTGTCTATCTACCTTAAAAAACAAAAAGATAAAAAAAGCAAGTCGTTTTCAGATATTGCACTTTTGACTTGCTCCTTATTCTCTTTATGCACATTTATTTCACTATCAAAGTGACCGATCTGTTCGTGTCATATGTCATATTATAACTTGTAAACACTTGAAAATCCTCAAGCCAATTCACTTCACACTTAGCTGAGATATTGGATATGAAAGTCTCACGATCTGTCTTGTTTTTAGTGAATTTTCTTGGCAGAATTACAAGACTTTTTTCGTCGATTTTGACAATTTTGAGCAATCCACTTCTATTTTGTAGATGTATTTCATATGATGACTTCACGATCTATATATTTATTCGTCAAATTTAAGGTATTCTTTACAATCCATGCTCAAACTTGATCACCCTTTGGTCAATTCGCTTCAAACTTTGAAGACGTAATAAATTTGATGATCTCCATAACTGTAACTTTTCGTGAAATTTGATTTTTTTTTTTTCGCAAGAGTTATGAGACTTAATTCGTCAATTTAAGTCCATTTTTCACACATATTGCGCTCTAACTTGACAACGCTTTCGTCAATTCAAACCAAATTTTGACGAGCTATCGGGTATGAAAGCCTCATTTTTTCTATATATGTATTTTCCTGAAATTTCTATTTTTCTTGAAAGAGCTTTATTCGTCAATTGTAGGCAATTGTAGGCAATTGGTAGAGAATGCGCTTCAACTTGACATCCCATCGTCATTTTACTTCAAACTTTGTAAGACAATTAGGTATGAAAGTTTCAAGATCTGTATTTTTTGTGGAGAAAAACATATTTTATTTGCAAGAAAAATATGACATTATTCAATGTTTTCACATGTTAAGCATTATTGAATTAAGCCTTTTGTCAGTTCACTTCAAAATTTGCCTAGCTATTTATTCAATAAAGAGATACAAAGCGTAATTAGCGAGTTTAAGAATTCCTTAGGCCAAATAAAAAAATAGGTGTGGTTCCGGTCACCCCTCTGAACAAAATAGGGTCGGTAGGTCGGGATTTTATTTTATTTTATTCTTTTATTTTTTTTAATCATATATAATACTTAACATGCAAATGCATTGTAACCTATGAACCATGTATTATCCCCAAATCTTTACCCTAAAAATGATTTAGCGATAGGGGTGTGGATACTCAAGGATTTGTCCAAGTTCCCCAGATGATCGATTTTTAGTCTCAGTTCAAGCCAAACGATCGTTCTTAACAATATGCTATAGGTTGTTATGAAGTGGAAAATTCCTAACAGTTATAAAGAGAAGGTGTATTTCCACCAAAATTTATATTTTCACATCATAATCTCGAATATTTCATTAGCCGCCATAACTTTTGAGGATGTCAACAAACCATGTGATCGGTAAAGTGTCGATATAGTTGTCAATATGCTATTTATATCACATTGACTCTTGACAATATTTTATTCATAACAAATGTAAAACTCCTTTAAATTTATCCCGCAACAGTTTAATAGGCTTTGAAGCCTCTGAAATATTAAATAACATGTGAAGTAAATACGGATACGACAGTCCGCGCCGAACTCGTTCCAAATTTATGATTGCACGAAAACTTCCTGATGGGAAATAACTTCAATTTTCGCGGCGTTTGAGCTCGTTTCTTATCAAATTCTTCATAAAAAGGTTCTGATAAAATAATAAAAACTCTGCTAGTTGGTAAACTATAATAATACCGATTTACAGTTTCAAAATAACTACGATCTTGCCGCTGATCTCTACTTTAACTTTGACAATCAAAAGTGGCCATAAAAACTAGGGTCGGTCGTTTTATTTCTAATTTTTTTTTTACTTTTTGGGTGAAAAAAAAGTCTAGGGTCGGCAGGAAAAAATAGGGTCGGTCGGGTGACCGGAACCACACCTATTTTTTTATTTGGCCTTATATAAACCCCTTAGCATTTTGAAGGGATGACGAAGGGAGTATCATGTGACTTGCCGCGGCTGTTTATTCCTTATGTCACATCATAATTCAAATAAACATACCAAATTTGTAAATATGCCCCCATGCTATGTTTACACGCATCGGAAGGTACTTAGTGCATATCTAGTCACCAATGTATTGAAGTATATATAGTAAAGTTTCTGAGTTCTAGAAATAAGTAAAACTGGGCCTTATAGCCGGAGCGATAAGTTATAAGTGGGAACTCGTCAAATGCATTTAACAATAATCCTTGTGTTCACATTCGAAAGGCGAAGTTTAAGTTTTGCAATGGATTCTACATATAAAAGATCTTAAAAGTCTCCTGATACAATTTGGCCATTTATAAATTAATTCAATGACAAAAGTTCATAGACGGCCCTACAAAAAGGTATCTGGCAAGTCCACATTCCATCCAAGATGGCTATGAGCGGGACAGAGAAACATATGTCTCTTTAAAAAAAGGGTCACCATATTATATTTACACGTATCGGAAGGTACACGTATCACTTAGTGATGGTCCAGGTCTTTACTTCACTCACTTCGTTTTGCTTATATTTCTGTATTGTCTTCATTTTTTCTCTTTGATTCTTAACAATGGAAAATTTATCTTTGTAGTCTCAAAATAAAGAGAGCGACTTACAAATCAAATGTTGATATGAAATTCAGGTCCTCGACCGTGGAAAAAAATCGAATACAGATACCGATATTATTTGGGTTATGTTAGGTACAAAGTGATGAAATCAACAAATATCAAGATGGTTTAATAAGTTTGCCAGAAAAGTAAGCTAGCAAACATACATACCTGCCACTGGGTTGCCAACCAAGCCACCCAAGCCCTGGGCAAGAAATGCTAAGGCAAGTCCTCTTCCATAATATTTTGAGTCAATTATATTAAAGAGGGATAAATTGAATCCAACGTTAATTCCATCTGGAAATATAACTGAACGGAATTATATGAAGATATTTACTATTAAAAGCATTTACATGGCTTTGAAATTGTAGTTATTCTTTGGTAACACAGATTTATGCATTTTGGTAACACAGATTTATGCATTTAGGAAGTGTTTTGATTAATTTTTTTATTAGGTAGAGAAACATCAATTTGTTACTTTAAATAATTTACTTATTATCTTAGATTCCCTAGGCTCAGTAAAACTGTAAAATAAAACTGACCAGAATAAATGTATGAAGCTCGTCTTACATGCTCCTGTGTAAGACATAAGTAAAGCTATGAGTAAAACAGGAATATAGAGTTAGCGTTGCATGACATTTTGCAAAGTTCTGACTGTCTTAACGGATCCTAGGGGCCGTCTTGAACTTGAGGTATGACCTAATTGTTGAAGGTTGCAGCCTTAATGTGAATTTAAGATGAAGAACAAGAATAAAAGTGTTGTTTGTTTGCTTGATTTTACCATGTTTTTGTAAGACTTTGTCTCATGTACATTTACTCCATATTATTTCATTGCTAATAAAAAGCTTCCACTGAAAAAATCAATGGAATGGTCTGTCCGAGATGGGAGAAAGAAATATACAGCCAAGCAAATGATACGCGGTTCAAACTCGATGTAAAAAAATTAATAACAGGAAACACCTACAATGGCTGAAAATTATAATTACATGCCACAATCTGCCATGAAACTGCACATGAAAAACACGAATAAGACAAAAGACAAACGTTGACAACGATAGGAACTCGGGACAGCCGGAATTGGATGGATCAGTTAAACTGTATGAAAGAAAATAGACACTCGTTTTATTATCCTTTAGTAAATAAATTATTTCAATTCCATTCAAGGTTATAGCCAAGGACATTTCAATTCATTTACAGCCTGTCATTTGTTTTGTAAATCGTGGATCTACATTGATTTATTAACATACTTGCAGAGTTAAATGATGAAAATGAAATTACACCATGTAATTTTCACATTTTATGACCGTAGCCATCTTCGCGAGCCCAGGGTTCCGATCCACAAGAAGAGTAGGCGGATCGGAACCCTTGGCTCACAAAGGTGGACTGGTGCATGAAAAGTTCGTTCTCGGTTTATAGGGGGAGGAGACAAGTCAATATTCAAAGTCAGATCTTTAAACCAAATCAATTCAGAATATAATTCTTACAGATAAAATTAATATGTCAACTATGAATTAAACTTCCAACCTGTACTAAAATAGATTTTAAAATGTTTTAAGGTTCATAATTACGGAAGCGTATTGATGCCACACGAAGAACAAAAATATCTCATAATTATGAGATAATATCTCATAATTTTGAGATAATTATCTTATAATTATGAGATCATTATTTCAAAATTATGAGATAGTTATCTCATAAATATGACTTATTAACTCATAATTATGAGATATTATCTCATAATTATGAAATAATATCTCATAATTATGAGATAAGATCTCATAATAATGAGATAATATCTCATAATTATGAAATAGTATCTCATAATTATGAGATAATTATCTCGTAATTATGAGATAAATATCTCATAATTATGACTTATTATCTCATAATTATGAGATGTTATCTCATAATTATGAGATAATTATCTCATAATTTTGAGATACTATTTCATAATTATGAGATATTATCTCATAATTATGAGATATTAACTCATAATTATGAGATATTTTTTTTCTTCATGTGGCATCAATACGCTTCCGTACATAATAACTATTTCAACAATATGGCTTCAATGATGATGTGGCTTTAAACATGAGCAGATCAATGGAAAGAAAAATTATCGTGGTGTTAAGGCTACCTTTTCAAGAAAATAAGTTAAAAACTTACCTGACAAAAGCGGTGCATTTTTTTCCATTTCTCGCAACATCAAAAATAAAACTATATTGCAATGTTATTATTACCTTTGCCCTTGGTGATTTAAATGTATAACTTACCTGTATAATGTAGGGGTCGTCTCGAACTGTTTACCTGTCTTTGTTTACTTTTGGACCTTTTCAAACACGGAGAAAAAATGCACAGCACAAACAAAACATTATAATGAAATCATTTTAATAAAAATGAATACAAAAATAATATATCTTTGCAGTGCCAGCCTTAAAAGCTTATACCGTTTTACCGTTTTGTCTGTACTCATGTGAAATTTACCCATGTAAATTTGGACTTGGAGAACGAGTTGTTATGATGAACCTTAATATCACCAAGCCTCGATTTTAAACGTTGAAAAATTGTGTTACTTGGTGTGACAAATTTCATTTTAAAAGTAATACGGACTTTCGAAATAGGAACTCTCGTGTGATTGAGGGCGGAAACGATCTCCTCAAATACAAGTAAGAAGGATAAATGGATTCCTGACCTATTGAAATAAATATGTACCAACTAAAAACCAAAATATTTATGAAATCGACGTATACTGATAATTTGTCATACATAACAATTAATGAACTAAGTTTTAATTGACGAAAAGCAACTAACGTTTATATAAATCGCCCTTAGCTCAACAGTGTTAATTTATTAGTGATTCCCTCTCAAGGTATTAATTTATTGATTTTTTTCGTATTATACACACAATTTTTTCCGGATTGAAAGCGATCCAAAGGTACAGTATTTGAATATGTACTTCCCTGCGAGAGGCTATAATTGTATGTTATCAACTGATTTCTTTCAAACTTCATTATCATATATTTACCTTGGAGACAACCACTTAACAGACAGAAGATCAGAAAGTGGTACAGCTCAGTAGAAAATGGAACCATCATCATCACAAGTGCCATCATAATCAAATAACCACTCCATAGTTTCGTAACATGGTTTGCATATTTATGTGAAATAAATCCAAATATAAATCGTCCTAGTAGTTGTGTAATTCCGCTGAATCCATATGTTAAGGATGGTCACTCCTCAGGTTTTTGAAACTGTCTTTGACTTTCGGAGCTCTCTGACTTTATCCATCATGATGTTTTAGAAAATTTTGCACACTGACCCCAACTTTTCTTTTCAAAATATGCTAGTATACATCTTCAATACACTTTTGACAAAATTTGATGAAATTTTTGATATTCCTTCATTGCATTTCAAAGGTTGATTACCTTAATGCAAAGTTAATGAAGAGTCTAGAGAAGTTCAGTTTCCCGCCAAAATTTCCGGCGTTTAAATCTCGTAAACGGCCACGACCTATCAATATTTTTTGCTTTAAATGATGTATGATCCATAATCTAATAAATAAAAATATCAATTTTAAATTCTTGATATAATAAAATTGAGGAGTGACCATCCTTAAAGGAAAATCGTCTAAATGCACACCATTTGATAATGCTGATTTCGGTAGTAAACCTATTGGAAATAAAGTATCCAACAGAAAACAGGAAGTTGGTAAGTATGTAGCATACAAATACGGGTGTTTTACAGAAAGCAATGCAAAATGAGTCCTTTGATCCCGTTTTCTCCTTTGAATCTAAAACAAATAGGAAATAAATATTAAAATTCTTATAGTTGCAAAAATGTAGCAAACGGAAGTGAAGAAAGGCAAAAAATTATTTATATTACAAGGCCAATAAAAACGAAAAGAATCGACGTGTGCTTTAGAAAAGTAACCATAAATTGCGCGAGGTATTGCAAGTTGCGGACTATTAGTCTTGTAAGAAGCCTCTAATAACAGACATGGATGTAACGTTGTTCGACATAGGGCTTGTAAGTCTCGTACAATTTCGGTACTTCCGGGACCAAAACCTGTACCCGGAAGTTACATTTTAAACAAAGATATATGACGTTTCAAACAAAAATTTGAACGTCATAATCCTCAGACGTCATGTTTCGGAGGGAAACGTTTTCGAATTGCCGGTTTATCGTGGATTCTCGTGAGTCACATGACGAGACTTACATACCATATTGAGCAATAAATTCCGCTCAGGACGGCGGTAGGGACCGTCTTAAACTAACTATGAGATTACCAATGGCATTGTTAAAGATCTGATGTTGACTTTTAGATGAAGGACAGCAATAAAAGCATTGTTTTATTGCCTGCTTTACCATGTATTTGTAGAGACTTGTCTCTTGTGCATTTCATTCATATCCTTTCATTGTTTTTTTGTAGCTTTATTTGTAAAATATTAACATCATAAACGGTATTTTGAAGTAATTAAAGATGAACATAGAAAAAAGAAGGGAAACGGGGAATGTGTCAAAGAGACAACGACCCAAAGGGGAGTAATAACAACTCAAAGCAACCATAAGATCTTCAATGAACGGTGAGGAAACCCCAAACCCAACGGCAGGTCGGAGGTGGCCCCTGAACAAAGAGAAATCAAGTCCAGCGAACTAAACATCATTCAGACTCCTATAGACATAAAGTAAACTAACTAGAAAAGTGACAAGACACACAAAGGCTTAATAAATTCCTGACTTAGGACAGGCGCAAACCTGCTGCGGCGAGGTTAAACTAGTTTTATTGGATCCAAACGTTTACTTTCTTAAATGGTATTAGCGTGGGTGGCAGCTTGAACTTGACAAACTACAAAAACCAGGAAATTTTGGTCTAATAAAGCCTTTTCAAAAAATTGTGTCGCTTCAGTGTATTTGAAATGCTGACAAGTACTGCAATAATCAGCTTAGAAAAAACTTTATACGAGAGAGATACTCCTTAGTCTTAGAAAACTTTAAAACATTAGATAATGATAATGACAATAACCATATTTTTTTTTGACATCATCAAGTTACTAGATGAATAAAGTAATAAGAAGCGAACCGGCAATCAAAAACGAACAATCCTATTACAATGGCAACATCGGAAACAAAAAAGAAACAGTGACACAACGCCAGCACGGCACAGACAAGAATAATGATAACACACACACACACACACACACTTAAATTGGTTTTAAAGAATCTTGCTTTATATTATTCTTTAGAAACATGTCATCAAATGTTGATTGTACTGAATGTGGAAAAAAGGTTAAAACTCAAAGCCTAAGGAAGCACATGATCCGGCATAAAGAGCCAACCTTAGAATGTAACATCTGTATGATAAAATTCTTTTTTCCTTCCGACTTAAAAAGGCATACTACCGTCCATTCTGGGGTGGCAAATCGACATGTATGCGAAACTTGTGGTCTTTCGTTTTCGTCTGGTTCCAACCTAAGACGCCATGATAGATGTGTACACCAGAATGAGAAAAAGTTTAAAAGTGATGTTTGCCCACAATCGTTCTCTAGAAAGAAGGCCCTGGATATACATATCATATCTCATGAAGGTAAAAAGCTCTACGAATGTGAAATTTGTAAAAAGCAGTACAATCATAAATGTAGCCTAAGAAGACATAAATGTGTCCCAGCAAGATCAAACCAACACACCTGTAAAATTTGTGAGAAATCTTTCAAACAGAAGCGTTACCCCAAACAACATAGTCTTTTACACAAGGAACCTAAACATCAATGTCATATATGTGGCCACCAATTTAGATGGAGATCTTCTATTAGGAAACATTTGAAAACGTGCAATCTTTAATTGTTATTAGTATTGTTATTTTCACCTTCATGGATAATAAAAATATAAACTTTACATTGTATTTAATTACACCTAATACGTTGTACATGTATTTCAGTTAGATGATGGTTATCTTTTGCTAAACATAATCTTGTCTATTTATAAGTCCATTCACTTTATTTCTTCATCACAGATTCCCAGTCGACTTGACCATAGAATCCTCGATTCATCCACTTTATAATTGTATCTAACTGGTTTCATACCTCTCGGCACATCAAATGGGTTGCTTATAGTTCCCATGTAATATCCACCAGAACGACCAGTTTCTCTCAAATCAAAATCATGATCTCTAAAAAGCAATAAATTATATGGAATTTATTAAGAGTATACCTTTATCTGAAATTTGAATCTGTATCAAAAAATCTGATGACCGATTTTTTTTATGGTTATCTCAGGTGTAGCTGCTTTGTACTTTGTTAAGGGATTCAAGAAACATGTACAATTTCACACAAAATCAAATTTTAGCAGTTGTATTTCACGATTTTGCCTTCCCAATTTAATAGGACTTTCTACCATGAAGAAAACTGTCCACGGTGTTATCCTCTGTAACAACGGCAGTAGAATACCGAAGGAACAAAGGAAGTGATGATTACAAAAATCGAAGTCCAAAGAAATGGCAAAAACAGCAACCGAGAAAAACAAAGACAAAACAAGGACGTGAGACGGCCACAATTGACGAAAATAAAAAAAGACGACATTAAGAACTAAGGCACTCATAGTGTGAACTCCCATGAAAGCCGGGAGTGACATCAGGTGCTCCGGAAGGGTAAGCATGTCCTGCTCCACTAATGGCACAAGTCACACTATCAGTGAGTCAATCCAGGGTAAAGTCAAAACCGGGTATTGTAATTGTTGTATGAAGAGTTTCCAGTCATCTTTTTATAACAAGCATAATTTGCACTTAGATTTGTGCTTAAAATAGTAGTCATAAGGATAAAATTAGTATCTTGTTAAATACGACACATCGACAAACAAGCATAAAAAGCAATATAAAACAATAATTACTTTGGACAGATGGTGGTTATTGGCAGATCTTGAGACGATAACTTTCGTGAATGGGTCTGTTGATCACTGTTTTCACTAACATTACTAGTAGCATTCTTTTGTAACTTTGGTATCGGGTATGCTCTTGACTTTGCAGTTTGCATACAGAACTGTCTGAAAACAAAATAAAATTAGTAAGTATCACATGTCAATGTTACCAAAGGTTACAAGATTGATTGATTGATTGAATATTGTTTAACGTCTACTCAGCAATATTTCAGCTATATCAAGACGAGAACAAGTTTGTTGATAAATAATCACTTTGGGGTATGGAAAGGGCCATGGAACGGGAAATTCTGACTGCCACTGGAAAAGTAGGGTGAAATCGTCAAGGGCGGGGAATTTAGCCTTGTAGCCGATCACCTACGGACCACCCCAAAAAGAGCTTGCTACAAGGGTTCTTTAACGTGCAGGAAGCGTGGCATTTCTTCCAACACGTGGACCTGAGTTTACATCCCATCCGAAAGATGGGTTGTGTATTTATTAATCCCGCACAACCACGGAATGTACAAGAAAGATTATGGTGAAATGTAACTGGACAAAACACACTGACAACAAAATACCTATCTAATCTTTTACAAATTCATAGTTGTGTACTTGTATATGTTGTGTATTCGTAATGTTGCATCTCGTACTATTCGGACAGGACAATATTTCAGTCAACGTGACTGTAGTTGACATTTCCCATCTTTGGTAGTGTTTGGACTATTTTTGAATTTGATTCGTCTTGCCTGCATTAACTCTATGAAAGTATTCAGAATTTTTTTTATCATCGTGTCTCTTATTTATTCATGAAAGAAAATATGTAAGGATATGGCGTAAATGTAAATGTGAGAAATCTCAACGAATACACTGAATTAATAAGCAATTGAACTACGCTTTTATTGTTGTTCTTCAACTTGAAATCATCATGGGGCCTTCAACAATGAGCAAAAACTCATAACTTGTGTCTTTTCTAGTCATACTTCATTGATATTACTGATTATTCGGATTTCGTTTGGTTTTATGCATTTTATATATTTTTTGAAATTATGGATTTCCTTTGTTTGGGTTCTAGTGCTGCTGATGAGGAATAAATTTCCGAAATGGCCATACAGCTCATTAAAATTAATTCAGTTTGAGTTAACATATGTGTTATGGTCTCATGTTCATTTACTCCATATCCTTTCGTAAAATATTCATTGAAACCATTTTTGTTACATTTGTTACCCGGGTATTCTATTTAAAGAATAAATATACCTGTATGAATAAACGTAATTTCTGAGTTCTTTAAATATTATATATGATGAGAGTAAAGTTATTTTGTCCCATGTTAAATTATTAAAACATACCTTTCAGATTTTAATCTGATGGTATGGAGACCTGTCATCACTGCCATATTTCTTCGAAATGAGTCTTCGGAAGGCACTCCATTGTTGTGGGTTTCCATTTCCGTGATCTCTCCGAATATGTTTTCCGCCACAAGAGTTGACACTGATCTCCAATTGTATGTTCATTCTTTACAAAGTGCGTACATAAACATTTGTGCGTCAATGCTACAGATAAATCCCTCGAAAGTGACTCTTGGGAATCCCTTGATGTGATTTCCAAAAGGAGGAAACTCATTGAAATCTATATCTTTCAAAAGCCAGTTACGAAGATCTAAAGACCTCTTGCATCTATCCAATGCCGATATACCAGGGAGGTCTTCTGCATCGTGCCATTTTCTGAATATTGAAGTACAGTCGGTCTCCTTGTTGTACCCAAGAATTCTCATTTCATCCTCTACCTTCTGTGAAAACATAGTTCGCACGTACTTATCACTTTGTTGGTCTAATATTTCCCCGTCTCTGTTTAAGTCAATCATTGCCCTGCATAAATTGGTAGTACCAGAGCTAGCAACTTTTTCGTTTTAGATCCTCTGTTCCATCTCGACATAATTTAGCTCGAATGTTTGTCCTGATATGGTGACCATCCAAGCAAGAAACATAAAGGTGATATCTTCCATCGGCAGTCATAATTTTGTCTGGTGTGTAAATGGGTGAAAATTTTGACTTTAAACCAACTATCTCTATTTCCTTACTTGCAGTGGTGGT